>JASSUY010009907.1:0-15726 GCA_032466535.1 Forpus xanthops | reverse complement strand
AAAATCCAAAACACAGTGCTACACCAGCTACTGCTTAAAGAAAAATGACTGCTGCTGCTGAACCCATGACATTATAGTAGACAAATCCCAGCACTTTTTCTGTCGGGGGGGTTCTAATTTTGGGGGCCCACAGTGGTAGTACATTCTTGACGCAAAAATTCTTGACCCAAGAGATTGTTAGAAGAAAAACTGCCTTTGTAAAACATGATAATGTTCTTTCAGGTAACTGGGCTTTGCAGCAGTGCATGCTAGGCATGGAGTTCTCAGGACGGGACCTGTCTGGAAGAAGGGTGATGGGATTGCTGCCAGCAAAGGGGTTGGCTACAGTGGTAGACTGTGACAAGAGGTTTCTATGGGAGGTGCCTAAAAACTGGTAGGTCCACTTCTGTCTTCTGGTATGTGGTTTAGATTTGCCTTCCTGCCTGAAGATGATGACAGCCCTTATCAGACCAGACTAATGTAGAGTGGGTAGGTTCTCCACTGGGAAATGGTAACAGAGTTAGTCTCCTGAGCAGCTGTAGGATTTGGCATAGATTTACTGCAGGAACTGAGTATTAGCTTTTGTATAGTGTCTTGCACAGGTTCTTATCTCCTTAAGCCCTTAGATCAAAAAGTGTAAATGTTTCTCAGCCATGCATCAGACTGCCACAACTGCCAAGAGTTTCATCCTTCTGCAAAAATATTTTGGTAACTAAGCAATAACATAGCCAACACCAAAATCCCAGTGTATGTGTGAGCTATCTTAGCAGTTTAACCTTTCCATTGAAGGAAAGCAGATTTCATCAGAGAATCTAGTAGCCTTCTCCAAGGCTAACAATACCTTCTCTCTTTCACTTGGCTACTTAGGACTCTAGAAGAAGCAGCTTCAGTGCCTGTGGTTTATGCCACTGCTTATTATGCTTTGGTGGTTCGAGGTGGTATGAAGAAGGGTGAGAGTATCCTTATTCACTCTGGCTCAGGAGGTGTTGGCCAAGCAGCCATTGCCATTGCCCTGAGCATGGGCTGCCGTGTTTTTACTACTGTAGGTGAGTACTGAGGGTCCAGTGTCACAGGGGAAAATAAAATTTAAATATTTAAAAAATAATAACACATGAGAGAGGAAATTGTGTGTGTTTATATATAACAATACATATTTATATATGTACCTTTTCCTCCAATATGATCTCTATAACTTTGGTCTAGTTTCTAGAGTGAAAATGGAATACATAGTAAATACAGCCACTGACTGCGCTTGAAACTTCAACAGCACCGACAAATTTATATACCTCTGTACACTATATGATGAAAGTGTGTAAGAATATTAAAGCTACTTCATTTTAAATTCAGTAATATGGTAAAAGAATGTCTGTCCATTGCAGGGCTTGGTCTGTTTTTAGTCCTTGCTCCAGCTCATAAATGAACAGCCTTTGTCCTAAGGTTTGACAACTTAAGAGCATGTGAGCTTTGAAACAAGTGTTTGATGGCTGCTCAGACTTAGTCCCTTGGAAAAGATGTGCAGATGAAAATGGACTGTTTAGTCATTTAAAATAAACAAACACACAAAAAAGTACTTGCATCATTCAGCCTTTCTTTTCCTTTCAGGCTCCACTGAGAAACGTGAGTATCTCCAAGCAAGATTCCCACAGCTGGATGCCAATAGCTTTGCCAGCTCCCGAAATACTACCTTTGAGCAACATATACTGAGGCTTACTAATGGAAAAGGTAAGAGCAAGAAATATTTTTGCTTCTTTTGTCAACTATGCCTCATTATGTAGTTGCAGTTTCTAAAGATAAAATGAGTCGCTAGAAAGCAGTGTTAGGCTCTCAGCAGAGTTCAGAGTTGAGTTTATGAAATAGTTGCTTCTCCTTTCATTGCAGGTGTGAACCTTGTGTTAAATTCCTTGGCAGAAGAGAAGCTCCAAGCCAGTTTGCGTTGTCTTGCTCAACATGGGCGCTTTTTGGAAATAGGCAAATTTGATCTGTCTAACAACAGTCAGCTTGGTAAGGTGGAGTGTTGGGAGGTAAATCTCATTAGGTTTAAGTAAACATGACAGGGCACACTGCTGGCTCATATTGAGCCTGCTGCTAACCAGTTCTCAGCAGTCCCTTTCTGCAGAGCTGCTCTCCAGCTAATCTTCTCCTAACTCATAATCCTCTCCAATCCTCTCCTAACTTGTGTCTGGCATTATTTGGTCTCAGGTGTAGAATCTGGCATTTGTTCCTGCTAAATTTCCTGTTGTTGATGAATGCCCAATGTTCCAGTCTATCCAGGCGCCTCCACAAGGCCTCTTGTTTCTCAAGATTGTCAATAGCATCTCCTAGTTTTTGATGGCATCGGGGGCAAGATTGAACTTGATTTCTCCTGGATGGCAAAACAAATTCAAATGTGTTAGTGAAACTTAACAAGTACGTTCTGTTGTAGAATGATTGCATATAGCAAGTGTTGACAGTCTATTTACATTTTGAGAGATCCTCGCATTTTGGGAAACTTCCTGTGAGGAAGAATTTCCTGTGCAGATGGACAAGGATATACATGCGGTTCTCACTCCTCTATGGCTAACTCAGACACAAAATGTCCTTTTCAGTATCACTGACCCTGTTATAGCTTGTCCTCTTGATACACAATTTTTGTGAGTAACTAAGAGAACCCAATTTATACAGCATTTAGAGTGTATACGCAAGAATGAGTTTGGGAAACGTAGAATTCTAGCAACTAACTGCTTTACTCCTGAGTCTTTGCTGACCTATAAAGAAAAGTTTCTGAAGCAGATGACAGACTCTGTTTTGAAATGTCAGCCAGCATCAGGTCATAATCAAATTGCTTTTTCTAGGAATGGCTCTCTTCCTCAAGAATGTGGCATTTCATGGGATCCTACTAGATGCAGTCTTTGAGGAAAATCAACAGTGGGAAGTAGTATCAGAGTTGTTGAAGAAAGGCATAAAAGATGGTGTAGTAAAACCCCTGAGGAGTACAGTCTTTAACAAAGAAGAAGTAGAAGCTGCCTTCAGGTTCATGGCACAAGGAAAACATATTGGCAAAGTTATGATCAAGGTAATGAGATAATGACTCTGATTCTCATCCTCTGTAGGTGACTGTATTGGATATTTTTGATCCAGTTCCAGCTGAAGTTGATTAACTGGGACAGCACGGGGTGGTTATTTCTACTGCAGACATTATAGCAGGTGTCCCCTGGGTGGCTGGAGAAGCCAGGCATGGAGCAGGAGGTTCAGGGGGAGCAACTAGGGGCAGCTCATCTGAACTGTGTTTTTTCTGCACGGGGGGCAGGTCCAGGAGGAGGAACTGGAATCTCCTCTGAGAAGGTCTGACCCGGTTAAAATCTCTGCCATCTCCCGAACCTCCTGTCCACCTACCAAGTCTTACATCATCACAGGGGGCCTAGGAGGATTTGGGCTTGAGTTGGCACAATGGCTAGTTGAGAGAGGAGCACAGAAGCTTATACTGACATCTCGTTCTGGCATACGAACTGGTAAGGAAAACAAGGAACATGACTGCCTTTCAATAGATCTCAGTTTGTAGTTTTTTTTCCATTTTTAAAGCATTCTGTCAATAACTAATAGTGTCTTGACCTCTTTCCTCTCAAGTATGTATTCCTTCACTTGAAACAAGCCTCTTTAGTTTCAAAGGAGGAAGTATCTTTTAACTTCTTTTTCAACTACTTTTTCCCTCTTTTTTTTTTTTTGTTTATGCTTCCCAGTTCTATCAGCCTATTTTTTCACTTGCCCAGGATTTTTTTCTGCAGCCTTATGTTTACCCCTCTACGAAATCTGTATCTTGCTACCTCACTGTCTTGTTCCGTAGCTGTAGTGTGGGAGATCACATGCCGCAAGGAACAACCACGTAACACTCTGTTGCTCAAGTTCTGTGTGGATGCTTACTTTTGCTCCTTCAGATAGCTGATCTGTAAAGATGCACCCTATTATCTAATAACATCAGTAAGCATTTTTATTCAGTTTTAACCCATTTGATTACAGTTGCGGAATTGAGATTTCTTAGTAGTGGTAGCCTTTTCACTCCTCCTTCATACAAATTCAGTCCACATAATTCTCTGTCTCAACAGATTTCTTTCCATGGATAAGTTCACAATTGCACCACTTGTTCAAACATATACATCAGCCGTTTCCTACTTCTTAAGTTCCAGTTGTGCTGCTGTAATCTATTGCCTTACTCTAGCTTTTTTTGTCCAGTTTTCTGCTTGTAGCTGAATGAGGTATTATTTATCTCTTCAGTTCCTATCTAGTTGGAAAAAAGTAAGGAGCAGGTTAACCAAAGCCTTATGTTTTGGATGCTTCATCCCAGGCACTGTTCACCTTTATTTTTGTAGGCTATCAGGCTGAACGTGTTAAACAATGGAAAGCACTGGGAATCCAGGTGTTGGTATCTACCAGTGATATTGCAACACTAGAAGGAACACAGCTGTTGATAGAAGAAGCTTTGCAGCTTGGTCCAGTTGGAGGCATCTTTAATTTAGCTGTGGTAAGTAACAGAAATGTTCAGGACTTGTAAGAGCGAGCAGCCATTCAAGAGGCTTTTTTCTGAGGGCAGTTAGGCTTCATACAGTTTTAGATTGCATCTCTGTGTTTCAAAGGACACTTTGCTTTGGTCTTACGTGGTGACTAAAGGCTTAGTTAAAGGATCTGGCCTCTTGAGCAGGGAAGCAACTTGTATGTGGCCAGCAATTTCAGTTGACAGATGTTGCCTGAGACCCCTGATGACAAGAAAAGTCTCACACAGAACTTGGCAGCTGAAGGCCTCAGTGACAGTACTGAAAAAAGCAGGCTTAACAAAAGCCATGTTGTCCTAGTCATTCAGGGTATGTCTGTACTGTAAAGTTACACAAATGAATTGGTTAGTGATATCCTCTTGTATCTTAAGCTATGTGGCCAATTTAAATGGGAAAATGCTTTTTTTTTTTTTCCCTCTGTCTCCACTCCCCCCAGGTCCTGAGAGATGGTATGATCGAAAACCAGACCCCAGAATTATTCTGGGAGGTCAACAAGCCCAAGTATTCAGGCACCCTTCATTTGGATTGGTAAGTGTCTGTAGAAGGGACAAATATGAACTGCTTTCATGGTCACAGAGCTGATAAAATTTAAAGTGGTTTCAAAAACTGAAGTCTTGCCCTAGTCTTCGACAGTGACAGAGTTAGCAGGCTTTTCTGATTGAAGTTTCTCTCTCCTGCTCTACTCCAAGGGTGACTCGTAAGAAGTGTCCAGACTTGGACTATTTTGTTGTGTTCTCCTCTGTAAGCTGTGGAAGAGGAAATGCTGGACAAAGTAATTACGGCTTTGCCAATTCTACCATGGAGCGTATCTGTGAGCAGCGGCATCACGATGGACTCCCAGGTAGGGTGATTTTACTGATTGCACAGAATCATCTTTCTCTCCAAACATCCAGAGGACAGCCAGCTCCCCAGAGATTTGTGCCCTTGGCTGGGTATTGAATGTTGAAGGCTGTTTCCTCTCCTAGCTGTTACCCTGAGTCATTCATGTGTGAATGAATACTGACCATTTAACAAAGGAAATGCAGGCCTTCACTTGGCTAGTTTTTAACTCCCTTTTGTTGCTACCTTGTGCTTTAGTTAGTTGTTTAGTATGTTCTTTCTTTGGATTTCTTCTCCAGGCCTGGCAATCCAATGGGGAGCCATTGGTGATGTGGGCATCCTTCTTAAGACAGTGGGAGACAAAGAGATTGTGATTGGAGGAACCATTCCACAGCAAATTAGTTCATGCCTGGAGGTCCTTGACATCTTCTTGAATCAGCCTCATCCTGTCATGTCTAGTTTTGTCCTAGCAGAAAAGGTCTCTGTGAAAACTGAAGGAGGCAGTCAGCGGGATCTTGTAGCAGCTGTTGCTCACATCCTGGGTAGGTGCTCTTAGACAAGCACTGCTGGGCAATGTCTACCATCTCAGTGCTTTTGGAAATCAGTGATGCTGCTCTATTCAGCATCTCCTCCTGATTTCCTGTGCTGTATAGGTGGTGGGGGACGGTTTGTTTCCTTTACACTGCTGCTTCTCTCCAATAATCAATTCATTTCTTCACCTTAGTGTATTTACATGTACACACACATACTTCACTGTCGGGTTTTCTTTAAAGTGGACTGGCACCTTTCTCCAAATGGAGAATCAATACAAACAGGCCCAAAGAGAAAAATTCTGGGACAGCACATAATAGAGCAAATACATTACTAGCTTTGAGTACTATTGCAGCTTTCAAACATTCACCTTGGAATGTCCTTTTACCGCAAAAAGGAGCTTTTGTGTACTTAGTGTATTCTCTCATCCGCTGTCATTCTATGTGAACATATAGTAACCATAGCTTTACTATGTGTTACAAGAAGTGGCATGTCCTCCTGTTTGCTTTGAACCTGCTGAATTTTAACCATTGTCCCCTCTTCATGTGCTGAAAGTGAATAATCTCTGTCAACTCTACTGTTGTCCCTTTTGTGGACAGAAGCGTCTACTGCTTCTTTGTTTTCTACCAAAATAGATACTGATACATTAAAGGCAGAGTATTACTGAAGGAACTGTGGGCAGTCAGGCAAGCCTGACCTCACAGAACACATGTGACTTTGAGAAGTCATGGGAAAGCATCTGTACCAGCTGTAGGGTTAGTTTGGAAGGAGAGACTGTGTGAAGACAAAAGGGGGAAGCTAGTAAGATTAATGGTGGGAGCATAGCAACATGTGGCACCAGAAGGTGGAGGTGGGGAGGAAGAGTTGTAGGTCCAAGTAGATCTAAGTGTTGTTATGAGAAGACTTTTACAGGTAATGGGTAAGAGACTTGAACAGTGTGAAAACTGAAGAAGGAAAGGCAATGAAGACTAGAGGATTTGCCTTCTACAGTGTTATAGATGTGAAGTGTTGCAATCAATCATCATTTGTGGTTTTGTCTCATGCTGTAGCTGAGGGTTAGTTGTGTTATGTTTAGAACTGCAGTTTCAGTTAGAGCCTGCAGTAGGTGAAGTTCCTGTAGCTGACTGTTCTGAACTTGGTCTGGAGCTCTAGTGACAAAGTTCACACCTATTTAGCTGGGATTGATGTATCCCCTGTCATACCTGTCATAAAAGTTGCACACATTTAACATGTACTCTAAAGACAAGATCCTGTATGAGTAGACTAGATGTGGGTTGTAGAAGAGGGGACTTATTGAAAACATTACATGATCCTAAACTGTAATTCTCTAGCTGCAGTTTATTCAGGTTTCAGGAGAAAGAAAGAGGTTGGGAATAAAACTGCAAGAAACCTACAGCTGAAAAGAAATTGGCCTTTAATTGGTGTGCTCTTGTTTTTCTCAGGTATCCGTGATGTCAGTAGTCTGAATGCTGACAGTACTTTAGCAGACTTGGGCTTGGATTCATTGATGGGTGTAGAGGTGCGCCAGACACTGGAAAGAGACTATGACATCGTTATGACCATGAGAGAAATCCGACTTCTTACAGTCAACAAACTGCATGAACTTTCTTCCAAGTCCAGGACAGCAGAGGGTATAGTGCCTGCATTGAGGTTGCTGACAGTCACCTGAATGCAAATAATTAAGCTTCCAATCAGTTCTTTTCATCTCTAGTGACATAAGCCTCAAATAATAAGGTTATAGCTGAAAGGCTTTTAAGTGACAGATATGTCACTGAAGTGCATTGGGTACTGGGGTCAGGCCCATCAGTTCTGGGGGCAGGGTGTACGAAAGAATGCAAAAGCCACTTTCTTTGCCTGTATGAGTACTCCTGTGCAGCTGTGTTCAGGATGCAATTTGAGACCTTTTACCTGTCTAAGGAGTAAACAATGTAATGTCATGCTTACTGTAAGCTAAAAGCATATGCAGCTGCTGAAGAAGATCTCTTGTCTGTTCCCTGATGATTTAGAGAGCCAATGGGCTAATCCAGAACAGCCTTAAGATTCTTCTTCAGGACTATTGAGTGTGTGATCAAGACTGATCCTGAATCTAGTTGTATTTTGTCTGGTGTGCTTCTCTTCAAAGAGCTAAAGCCATCCCAACTGATGAAGACGGGCCCAGGCAAGTCTCCAAAACTAGATTTGAACAACTTGTTGGTGAACCCAGAAGGGCCAACAATCACCCGCCTCAATGATGTTCAGAGCACAGAGCGCCCTCTTTTCCTTGTTCATCCCATTGAAGGTTCTGTTGCAGTTTTCTACACTCTCACCTCCAGACTTCATATGCCCTGCTATGGGCTCCAGTGCACAAAAGGTATCTCAGTTCATCATCTTGAATTTGTAAAATAACATTCTGATTTTTGTTTGCCTTATAGAGATAGCTTTGCTTCTACACTCTTAAACTCTCTGAGGTTGAAGTATTGGTACCTATAGCCTGCACAGGGTCATGTCAGACTTCCCCAAATAACAAGAGAAGTACTAGGTTAGATGATGTATGGGCAAATGGAACAATTGAATGTTGCAGAGTCCCTGCAGCAAGTAAACATGCAGGAGAAAAACAAGACATGCTGTTCTACCTGTCTGGAAAGCAGCAACATTACTATTCTTTGTCCAAAAGGTTAAGTTGCTAACCATAATTCAGAAACTGACCTTCAACAAAATAACCTGGATGTTTCCACCTGTTTGGCAGTGTCTTTCACTAGAGTCTGTTTCTAACTTGCTTCTGTATTCTAGCTGCTCCCTTGGACAGCATACAGAGCCTTGCAGCCTATTACATTGACTGTATGAAGCAGATACAACCCGAAGGACCGTACCGCATTGCTGGATATTCCTTTGGTGCCTGTGTAGCCTTTGAAATGTGTTCCCAACTGCAAGACCAACAAAATGCTTCCCATGCACTCAACAATCTATTCCTCTTTGACGGGTCTCATTCCTTTGTGGCAGCATACACTCAGGTAAGAGATACAAAGAAAATCTATTGTCTGGGCATCATCCTGTGTAATGGCTCACATTCTAAGATCTTGCTACTGTAGATATGAATCATCGGAAAAGGTGACAGATGGCAGGGGAGCTGGGAGACAGCTGTGACGGTGGATGCTTAGGAATGGCTGAAGAATGGAAGCATATGGGGGGTGGTCTTCATTAACTCTTGAGGGCTAGGACATAAATGTTGCTCTTGCTGTGATGAATCATAATACTAGTATGTTTCTGGAAGATCCTGGAGCCTGCAAGACAAGATCCTTGTGTAGAGGGGCTAGGAAACCTTGGTTAAGCATTCCCTTAAATTTCCATTCTACTTTTGTATAGGATACTAGGCTCTTGACAGTTGCCACCTGTGAATCTGTTCTCATGGGATCTTTATTCCCCACTCTAAGCTTTTTCTTTCTTTTTTTTCTCCCTCGCCTTTTCCTGGATCAAAGCCATTTATTCTGTAGTTGTTTTTTATCATGTTCACGTTTTATTCTTCTACAGAGCTACAGAGCCAAGCTGGCCCAAGGAAATGAGGCTGCATTGGA
This sequence comes from Forpus xanthops, assembly GCA_032466535.1. Taxonomy (NCBI): domain Eukaryota; kingdom Metazoa; phylum Chordata; class Aves; order Psittaciformes; family Psittacidae; genus Forpus; species Forpus xanthops. Next base: position 6,323 of record JASSUY010009907.1, on the reverse strand, counting down.
GACTGAAGCATTGTGTGCCTTTGTCCAGCAATTTACAGGCATTGAATATAATAAGGTGATGTTGATTTGTTTGGGATTTTTTGTATCTTTATGTTGCACAGGAGGGCTGTGGTTTTCTGTTTAACAGATGGATTATCAGATATTGAGACTAATGGGAAAAAAAATTAATATTTGTAGCTGCTGGAGGTTCTTCTACCCCTGAAAGATCTGGAGGCTCGTGTGAATGCTGCTGCAGACCTCATAACTGAGATGCATGCAAACATCAATCGTGAAGCACTCAGCTTTGCTGCTGCTTCCTTTTACCATAAACTGAAGGCTGCTGACAAGTATATACCAGAGTCCAAGTATCATGGGAATGTGACATTGATGCGTGCAAAGTCTCACAGTGAATATGAAGAAGGACTGGGTGGAGACTACAGACTCTCAGAGGTCAGTCTGAGGCCCACTGGTGACTGTCGAGGTTGTCTTGATACTTGAGGGAGCAAAAGAAAAGCATGGAAAATCATCCTTACTGCTGGGGAAAGGATGAAACCAACCTGAAAGAAATTTTAATTCTGCAGCTATTGTGTTCTAACAAGAACTTGAAGTCCCCAGAAGCAAATGAGTTGACTGATTCCAGGCATTTTCTCAGGGTAGTGAGGGCTTGGAAAAGTTTCTATAGCTGGTTCTTGCAGCTCTCTGTCTAGACCTCAGATAATAAAGATGTTAAGAGTAACTTTGCAGAAGTAACTTCTAGTCTCCTTCTGTCACTGTAAACTCCTAAAATTTGTCTACTGCTTGAGGGCAGACTTCTGGAGAGCAGCTGTCAGCCTTTTGGCAACAGAGGTCACTCTTCCTCGGGGACCACTTTGAAGTTCGTATGTGGGTTTCTTGTGAGCCTAAAAAACTTAGGTTTTCAGCCTATAGTCCAGATAAGGTCACTGGTTTCTAGCCCTGTTCATGTAAAAGGGTTAAGTGTCTTACATTATTGTACAATACCAGGGAAAAGGGAGAGGGTTTCGGGACACCTGCCTGTCCCTACAGAGTTCTAAGTTATACTCATTATTGATACTAGGTTAACTCGTATGTTATTAGTTACATAATGACCTTAAAAGAAGATTTGATGGTGGTGGGAAAAAGATTAGGCCCAGAGGAGGGTTATTTGATTTTCCGAAGGGCTTGGAAGTAGCTATTTCATCATGAATTCTTTGATATTTAGGTGAATTGGTCAGCATCAGGTTGGCTTCTTGCCCAGCTTATATTTGAGTGGGTCACCTGTCAGGCTGTCAAATTGTCATGCTTTAAAACTGGTTCCAAGCAATGCCCTGCAGCTGACCTATAGAAATGTGTCACAGTAAAAACTGCTGTTGCTTTCAATTGAGTTTGACCGAGATAGTACTGTAAACTATGAGTGACTTAGAAGACTGCCAAATGCAAACCAACTAGCTGATTGCATATATGACTGTAAAGCTTCTCTTTTCTATATCTATGCAGGTATGTGATGGGAAAGTATCTGTCCATATTATTGAAGGGGATCATCGCACCTTGTTGGAGGGAGATGGCGTTGAATCAATTATTGGGATCATCCACAGCTCACTGGCAGAGCCACGTGTCAGTGTCAGAGAAGGTTAACTTCTGCTTGCTTACCACCAATGGTGAAGAAAATGCCAACAACATTCTTTGTTATGACAGACCCCAAGGAACTCTTCCTGTTCAGCATCTCATCTGTTCTGCTGCCAGAACTGGGAAGTCCAGCTGAACTTGATTTCTCTCTCTTGCATACCTTTTCCTTTTCCAATTTTTATGGGTTCTTTCTCCTTGTTCTCTCTCTATGCTTTGTTTTCCCCTGGTATCCCTGTCTGTGTTACTCTAGTGCTCCAACTCTGTCACTGTGCACTGCTGTGAGGGTTGCCCATCTATGGTTGCTCCTACACCCTTGGCAGTATGAAAAACAAATTTAGGAGTAGCTTGTGCTCTATATTGTTTTTGTCTTAACAGTATTCCAAAATGTATGTGATAGCACTTGCTGACCAAGCCCAGTGAGCAGGGAGAACAGCTGCAGCTGATTTCTGAGATACCTTTTTGTCGGTGAAGAATCTGTCTGTGGCTATGTCAGACAATTCCATGGAGGCTTTTGTAACTTTTTTTTTTTTCATTTGATATATTCTAAGTATTTATTATGTCAAAGCAGAGACTTCTTACTTGATTTTAATTTATCATGGGTTATAGAAGAAAAGAAATGTCCCTTTTTGGAGGGAAAGCTTATTCTACAAGGGGAAGTTTGCCTATATGTTAAACCAAAGTGCATCTTTGGAATAGTGTGGTTTCTTTTTCTTCTGTGTTTTTTTTTTTTTTTTTTTTTTCTCCCCACTGCCCTTCCCAGTTCAGAAAGGAAAAGGTAGTAGTGAGGAAGGCAGGGTTCTTGCCACCATCTGCTTTTTTTTTGGGGGGGGAATGTTGGATGGATACCACTGTATGCAAGAGTCTTAACACTTGGGTGTGATGAAAAGAAGGCAAAGCTATCCGTAGGCAAGTACTTTATATTTGTGCAAGGTTCTGTGCTCTGCTCTATCATAACCTTAGTAAAACATTAAGACTATTGCTTTACCTTTCTCCTTCTCACCTCCAGTATTTCTACCTAACCAGGTATTTGGAGTTGGGGGGTAGGGGTGGAATAAATTTCTTCAGTGATAACTTAACAAATCATCTTACCTCTGCTGTTCCATAACCAACATTCAGGCAAACATGAGTATGTACCCAGAGACCCTGTATATATTTTATTTAGCGCAGGGTCTTCCTAAGCCTTGTGTATTCATTTTCCTTTCAGTAATGAGACTGGAGATCCCACAAAAGTTAGCTAAGTGATCAGTCTGATGGCATGATTTTAAGATGTAGTACCTTTTTAGAAGAAACTTGCATAAAATTCAATAAATTTCTTGCCTTTACTGAATCTGTCCTTTCCAAAATCAGTAAATCCTTACTACACTTATGATACAGAGATGTGGAAAGCAACAAAGCCACAACTAGGAGGAGCTATTATGCCTCTCAGAACAGCTATAAATCCCCAGTTCTCTCCATCTTAATCCCCCAGTGAAGTGTCCTGGTAGTACAGGAGCATTTCAGTGACAGGAATAGATGGGTCTTCATGTTCTGACCTGGTGTCTTGCTTATGCCACCCTCTGTTGATAGTGGCTGGGTTAACTGGTTTTAGTTTTATAAAGTGTTTCTTCTGTGAAATCTGAAATAAAACCAATATAATGTCACCTTAATTTCCAAAGTAAGTCTTGTTCTTCTTTTGTTTAGTTGGTTGGATTTTTTTGTTTGTGGGTTGGTTGAGATTTTTGTTTGTTGGGTTTTTTTTAAAATATGTTTTGGTCTTAACTGTGTCTTTTTGGCTTTCCTAATATTAAACAGAATTGATCACTGATTGGCTTTTTGTCTTATTCTCTACCACCATTTTTTAATCCTGTGTTTGTTTCACCCACAATCTCTCATTTCCTGGTATAAAGCAAAATCTGCTTCTGGCTATCTGAGTTGGAGTCTGTAGAAATAATAAAAATAATAAAGAAGACTACGTATTCTGGAGCATGGCTTCTTGCTGCCATGATTTTGCACACACCCACAAGATTTAAGTGGAAACTCCCACACTCTAATCCTGACTCCACTGTTGTGGTTTTGAACAAATCATTAATGCTACTGCCTCAGTTTCCCGATTTGTAAAATGGGATTAATGCCATCTACCTCAAGGTCACTGAGAATGTTAGGTAATGGGTATAAATGTTGTCAAGTTACTAGGCATGACTAGATGTTGGGCAGTAACAGAAGGATGGGATGTGGCTAATATGTGAGGGTGAGGTGCCTTATAGCCACAAAGAATCTAATACTGAAGAGTGGCTGTGTGAACTGGGCATATGTGCATGCTCTGGGACTTCATTATATCTACTGCATATTATCCATTCACATCTTGGCATATGTAACTGAAAACAAATGTGGTTGGTTGGTTTGTTCTAAATTTAACTACTGGCAGTTGTAGTGCGCCTGAAAGAAAACCAACATTGAAAGAATTCTACTTGCCTTGGTTCAACTGAAAACCTAGAAGGAAAAAGAAAGGAGTGATTAAACTTTAAGCAGACAACTACAATAGTTCTGTGCTAAAGTGTTTTAACAAATTTTGAACGGGAGGGAGCAAGGACTGGTTCAGCTGTTGGCGTAGGAGATGGATGAGTGCTGTGTATAAATGTTCATGGTCTCATCTAAGCAAAGCTTGAAGATAATTGGTGTGGTAATAGAAGTTCCTCAAGGACTTCTTAAGAGCCTATATGATCTCAGCGTTGCTTTGGTTGTTACTTGAAAAGCAGAAGGTTGTTTTGGGTTTGATCCACCCCCCCACTCCCCCATAATTGTGTAACTATGTGCTACTGCCCCGTATCCCATTCTGCAACTGGCTGCTGAACACAGTGTGCCAAAAATAAAAACCTTCCTAGTGGCTGGTACTGCTTCTTGTTTCTCACTGAACCATCAGATGGACATAGGTGGAATGGTAATACACGTTCTGCAAAATCAAAACCTACAGTTACTTGTTTTGAGAAGACGAGGGCAGAAGTCCTTCACATCTACGCTTCTATATGAAATTGAAGTGGGAATTTCTCTTGTCAACTGCTGCTCCTTTTCCATTCTCCTTTTTAGCTAGCTTCTCATAGGCTTCTCTACACCAGGCTGGTCTTCATCTTGAGGCTGAAAAACACAGCACTCTGTTGGCCCTATAAACTTAATAGGTTCACAAACACATTGCTACTCTCAAATTGTGGGCAGTATACCTTAAATCTGCAATATAGCCTTAATAGGAAGAATAAGGAAGCTATTGTTTTATTTTCTATTCTACCATTTCCCCGAGGAGAAATAAATATGCTGCTCTTGCCAAAGACGATAGTTAAAACATGCAAGAACTGGTGACTTAAACAGCACTACCAGACTGCTCAAGTAGAGAAGCTTTCCAGTGCTGAGGGAGAGGTCAAGTAAAACACAAAACATTTAAGGTAGACTAGTGATAAAAGAAGCAGGTGTTTTCCTCCTGCAATCAATTATGTTACTGTCGCTGAAGATCAGGTTTATTGCCGGCAACTAGGCTCAAAATAAAGGAAAAAAATAAAAAAGCCAAACCCCAAACAAATTCCGGAGCAGCTGCTTAAGAGATGGAGTGGGTGAAGGAGGATTAGAAAGGCTGCATGTTTAAAATACCAGAATGGGATGCTTATGCCTCTGGAAGTGAAGGCAATGGAAAATGGTAACGAGACCTCCCCGCCCCGCACGGCGGCCCTGCAGTTTCCCGGACTCTCGCACGCGGCCCCTCCTTGAGGCGCCGCGGTTTCCGGAGGGGACGCGACCGCAGCCGCACCGCGGAGCCGACCGGAGCGAGATGGCGGTGGCACCGTCCGGCCGGCGCCGTGCCCTGCCGGGGCCCCAAGATCGCGCCCGCCTCCGGGTCTCAGGCGGCGGCTGCGAGACCCGAGGCTTCGGCGAGGGGCGACAGCTGCCGCAGCGCCGCGCGGGCGGGCTGGCGAGAGATGCCGAAGCTGCGTGGGGAGGCCTTCTGGAGGGAGACGCTGCGGAGCGCCCACTACGTGGTGGCGCCCATGGTTGACCAGAGCGAGCTGGCCTGGAGGCTGCTGAGCCGCCGCCACGGCGCCCAGCTCTGCTACACGCCGATGCTGCACGCCCAGGTCTTCCTCAGGGACGCTAACTACCGCCGGGAGAACCTCTATGACGAGGCTTGTCCCGAGGACCGTCCGCTCATCGTGCAGGTGAGTGCTGCCACTGGCGTCCGACCCGGAGGCCCGCTGTGCTCCCGGAGCGGTGGCGCTTTCTCTGTCAGCCCCAGCGCCGGAGCGGCGGCGGGCATTGTCGGGAAGGGCTCCGCGGGGCTCTCCTTGCGGTGCGCTCTTGGGAAGCGCTACGAAAGCAGGTCGGCGTTGCTAAATGCACACTTGTCATCCACCTCGTTTGTGTTAACAAATCCAGACGTTTTCCAAATGTTCATGAGTTCACCCCAGTCAGTATTACCTGTATATGGGTGTATATATATATATATACACACACATAGATAGCTGGTTATATGGAATGACAGAAGTCTCATTTTCTTCCTCTAATTACTGCTAACAGTACTTAGCTCATGAAGGTAAGGGCAGTTTTCTGTTTAGCCCTTTTGTAGCAAAGGGGATTTGGTATTGCACCAGAGCAGCCTTGGTTGCAGCAGTCATGAGATGGTCGAATTTGAGATCCTCAGGACAGTGAGAAGAGCATGCAGCAAGCTCACTGCCCTGGACTTCAAGAGAGCAGACTGTGGC
>JASSUY010009904.1:21773-34682 GCA_032466535.1 Forpus xanthops | reverse complement strand
CTGCCCATAGCAGGGGGTTTGGAACTAGATGATCTTAAGGTCCTTTCCAACCCTAACTATTCTATGATTCTATGATTCTGACTTTCATGTGCTAGATTCTGCACACATCTTTGGGGAGATTATTTAAATCATGTCTTCTCCTGCACATAATTCATAGCACTAGCATTCTACATAACCAAGAGAGAAGCTGAGTGAAAAGAGAGAATATGCATGCATGCAAGGATTTTGTTCTATACAACCTCAGTTTTTCTTTTTAAAATATATTTTCACTTTATACTCTCTCTGTGAAATAAGAGTGAAATAAGTGAAATAAACCAAGTCAAAAAGAGCAGGTTTCACTACAGGTGCTTTTCTATATGTGCTCATTTCAGAATGAAAACGCTCCTCTGAAAATAGCAGAAATAAGTAACATAGCATAATGGCTATAAAATAAATAGTCTAATCCAGAAATAGAAAAAAAATTCTAACATTTCTGTTATATACCACCAACTCTCAGTTTATTCGAAATAAGGGAGAGAGACGCCCAAGAAAAAAGTCAGTTTGCAGAATATATGTACTTTATAAAAGAAGTAAAAGGGGAGGAGGGGGGGAGAGAGGGGAGAGAGGCACAGGGAAGGGCAAAGTTCTTTTGTAAGTTTAGAACAGGTGCCTTCCACTGACCTAAGTGTCACATCTAGATGACTGCAACAATTTTTCATTTAGGTCTGTGCTGAGGAAAGCCAGAAGGTAGATAACTGCTTCCTGCATGCTAGAAGCAGCATGGACCTGGCTCCAATGGGGGCACGGTATTTCTGACAGTGCAAAGCTCAGTGCATGGGGCCGCTCAGAGGCCTCCACACCTGAGATCTGAGATACAGTTAATCTGCAGCCTGACTAATCTGTCTGTGGGAGACATGGAGTTATCTGATGGTGTCAAGCACAGATTATGATTCTGTGATTCTATGATTAAACTGAGAAACCACTGAAAAAGTTGTTAAATACCCGCCCCCTTTAAAATTCCTGCTTTCACAGATCATTGTCTATAAAATGGCTATTTCCATTCTGAAAGGCAAAAAAGATAAACAAATTGTGTTGCCTGGTATAAAACAGGGAGGCATATTTTCATCTTTATTACTCAAAACACAATGAAAAAGAAGTTTCAAATGTGGTCAGTGATACCTGCTCACCAACAGGTATTAGCTAGGCATATCAACATAAAAAAAAGCAATAAATGGATGGAACCAAACTCTGACAAATTCACTTTTGGTGGGAAACGCTTGAAATCAAGAAACATTACTTCTAGTGCCAGGTAAATGCACCTGCCAGGAAATAAAACAAGGACAAACCACAGATACTATCTCTAAAAAAAAAAAAAAAAAAAATTCCATTCAAATGTAACACTGGAGGAGACTTGGAAGCTGACACAGGTAAACAGCAAACAGACAAGCTGGAAGACAACAGTAAACTGCCAAAGAGCAGACAGTATTAGCCACTCTAATTAATGTGCTATTACAGGGCACACCACTGATGTGTACACATCTAGCACATTATAATTCTTTACTCAGATGTTTTTTACTTTCCATATTGGTAGGCATGAGTGTATATAGAACAGTATCTTCCCCATGAAATATTTCCTTAATGCATATTTAATGTTAAAAAAAAATCATTAATTTGTTAGAAAAAACACTCCAAATTACCTAAAATCTACAGGAAGTGAATATGTAACTGAATTTCTATGAGAACTGCTTGCATTTTCTAAAGCAACTGCTAGTCCCATTTTAAAGATGTCAGTGCTTCTCTCAAGCATATTTCTGTTACAAACAATTTTATATCATTACTTTAAAAGAAAGGTATTTTAAAAGGCAAAAAGCAAAGAAAAAAAAAACCTATTTGCTATTCAGAAACAATTCTATGAACTGCCCGATTTTGACTAGGCCATTCCTTACATGAGAAAAGAATTTAAGGATGTAAGTGGCATGTTATTACTCAAACAGAAACCCCTTCTTGAGATACAAATTCACACAATATAAGCTTGTTCTGAGGTAACAAAAAATACCACCTGCTAAATAACTGCTCCAACTGCAATAGACATGAACTGAAAACTTAAGGCAGCTTAGCCTAATATAAAGCCAGACTACTTTAGCTATGAAGTTTACAACAGAGAGTAAGCTCAGTTGTAGAGTAAGCCATCTCAGTAATACAGGAGGGAAACACACATACAATGTTAACATTGCTGTTAAAACCCACTCTAGTTAAACCTTATGTAAACACAAAAAAGAATGAAATCTATTATCTGCCTTGCTCTTACTTCTCTTGTAACCTCCAAAGCAAATAATCAACTTGAGCACTCTCACAGTAACTAAATGCTCAGCAATGAGATCAATAGAAGCTTTTCTCCAACTATGTCTTCTGATGCTTTTAGTCACAGAAATGACAATTTTCAACATTCATCACCTGACATACCTAATAAGTAGTGTCCTGGACTTCTCAGTGAACCCAAAATAGATAGCTATTGGCCCACACCTTATAAAATGCATACAGAGACACTCCTGAGAGACACTTTCAGCTCAGCCACTAAGTACACTACTTTGTTGATTTATTTTACTCTTCCTGCAAAAAAATAGGCTCTATAGCCAAAAGGTCTTCTGTGGAGACACAGGTTGACTCATTAGTATTTATACTTTGTTATTATGTCAAAACAATCAGAGTAATGTAATACATAATTAATATTGTAATGAGACCAACAACTGCAGAACTGAAAGATCTAATACCAATAATTAAAACTTAAACTGCATTTTTCTCAAAGTGTTTTGCAAAGAAAGCAAAATTCTTCCCTTATCTTCCCATGAGAAAACTGAGAACAGTAAAGTTACTTGGCCATTGCCACCTTTATCCACAGCAAAGCTAAGGACAGAAAACAAAACTGAAAAAAAGCAGTCTTTAAGTCAAATGGATCACACCTGAAATGGTGGTAGGAATGAACTCACTGTTGGAGAACAAAATAATCTGAAGGTCATGCAAACTATAAAAATCAAAATGCATTTCTTCTGCTTAACCTGGATCTTACTCTGTGTGGAATTAGATGAATTAAATAATTGTTTCTTTAGTCATTCTAACAAGGACCCTCAAATTAGATATATTTTCTTGAACTAATCCCTACAAATTCCAGAAACATAATTTTCAAATACTGAGTTGGGGCAATAGAAAGAGTTGGCTGAAACACTGCTACACATCACAAACTAAGCCACAAATTAATTAAAGCAAGAGCTTAAATTTATCACTTCCAAGATGAATAACTGTCTGCAAGTTATTTCAGTGTCTTTGGAACAGTCTTCGGCACTGTCATGGTTTGAGGCCCTCAGTTCTCACTCACTCCCTCCTTTTATTTCCCCAGTCCTGGGGGATCGGAAGGAGAATTGAAAGAATGCGACCCCCACAGGTTGAGATAAGAACAGTTTAGTAACTAAGGTATAACACAAACCACTACTGCTACCACCAGTAATAATAATGACAAGGCAAATACAAGGAAAGAATAGAACAGCTCACTAACTAATTTCCACCAGCCTGACCAAGCAGTGCCCCCCCATCACCTGATACCAAGCCCAAAACAATGCAATGCGTGCCCCCCTCACCCTTCCGGGTCTCTGCTCTCTGTTTCACATCCTCGGCATGATATGCTGTGGTACAGAATACCTCTTTGGTCAGTTTTAGTCAGGTGCCCTGTCTCTGCTTCCTCCCAGCTTCCTCCCAGCTCCCCCTCTTCCCTGGCAGAGCATGGAACTCAGAAAGTCCTTGGTCAGATCAAAACATTGCCAAGCAGTAACTGAAAACACTGGTGTTATCAGCGCTGTTCGCAGGCTAAGACTCAAACACCCAGCGCTGCACCTGCTCCCAAGGCGAAAAACGACTGCTGCTGCTGAACCCATGACAAGCACATGGTCTTACGAGCAGCACCATCCCTGCCTGTCTTGGTCATCATTAAACAAGCAGTAGAGAAAAACAATTTTTGTTACTGTTTTGTTCAATGAATTTGGGATGGATAGATCTTATTTCACTTCTCTAAAGCGACAGTTCAGTGTTTTGGATGAATATTTCTTTAGGAAACTAGAGTCAAAAAAGCATGTCAGAGCACAATAAGCCACCACTCATGATTTCTTCTTCTCTCACATTATAAAATTTCTCTCAGAATGAAATTATTTAATTTTACACACCCACAGAGTTCCTTAGCTTTGAGGTTAAGAAAAACAGGGATTCAAGTTTATTATATAATAAAAATAAAAGTAAGCACTGCCCTTTGGACTTGCCCTGTGTTCAGCTGTAACAGTTATTTTTCTCCTTTCTAGTAGCTGTTGCAGTGCTCTGTTTCAGTTTTAGTCTGAGAATAATGCTGATAACACACTAGTGTTTTTGTTGTTAAGAAATGCTTACCTCAGTCAAGGACTTTTTAGTCTCTCAGGCTCTGCCAGTGAGGAGGGGCACAAGAAGCCAGGAGGAAGCAAAGACAGGATACCTGATGCAAAGTAGCCAAAGGGTCATTCCATACCACAGCACATCATGCCCAGTACAGAGACTGGGGGGAGTTACCCCAGAAAGGCACATCACTGCTGAGGTCAGGCTGGGTGTTGGTTGATGGGTGGTGAGCAATTGCATTGTGCATCACTTGTGTTTATTACTGGGTTTTTCCCCCTTCCTTTTTAGTTTATATTCTCTCCCTTGTTATTTCCCTTATCATTCTTAGTAGTAGTATAGTAGTAGTAGCTTTGTATTATCTAGTTATTGGACTGTTCTTACCTCAACCTGTGGGGTTTTACATTTTTTTCAATTCTCCTCCTGATCCCACCTGGAGGAGGGCGTGAAGTGGGTGGGTAAGCAAGTGTCCCAGTTACCAGCTGGGTTTAAACCATGACATTACTACAGCCAACATACCTTTTTTCAGCAGACCAAACACAGCTCCATGTTTTGAATTTTAAGTTTTCCTCCTGTTTTCTAAGGACATGCAACTTAATTCCAGAAGGTCTATTCCTTACTAACTACATTCTCAGTAGTTGCCACTCCAGTGCTTCTACAGAGCAGCAGCTGATCTCCACTGCTGCAATATGCTGGTATGCTGAGATCTGTCTCTCCAATGCCAGGAAGGATGAACATACTTCTCAGAGCATAGCATAGGACAAACTGCCTTGTTGTCCTTGCAATCTCCCTCTACACAGTGGCAATGGCACAGAGGAGGATTATTAGCCATCATGAGCCAATTCCCCTGGGCCTGTACCCAGAAGGCTGCTGTAGCACCACCCTCTAGACTGCAGAGAACAAGCAGGACCTCTGCGATTATCACTCACAGGTAACAAACATAGTTCAAGGGGAGCATCTGGAGATCTCCCATTTGTTTGTTGGCAAAGAGAAAACAACACCATGAAGATTTAAATCTCTTCAGCTTTTACAGTGTTTAGGAATCAACGGTGCTCCCTAACTATACCATCAATACAAAACTTGGCTCTGGACAGAAGAACAGTGAAGTACTTTGCCTCTTACAATAAGAAGTGTTAACGCAGGATGTGTTAACTATACAATTATACACAGTCCAAAAGATGACAGTATGAAAGAGACAGAAACATCCAGCCTGGAACTGAGGCAACAGCCACTTGTGCATATCTATGAGCTACTACAACAGCTAATCCATACAGATTTTGGTAGATCTATGAATCAATGCTCTGAATAGTCCAAACTATGATTATGGACCAATGTTGAGCATCCTTCAGAGTAAGCATTTTTTTTGGTCATTAATAACTTGAAGCTTAAAGGCACATGTGCAAAACAGCTGAGAAAAAAAAAATATATTAATGGGACTGTGAAGTCAATACTTCCCCTTGCTGAAAACATTTCATCAGGTGGAATACATAGTGCAATGACATCTCCTTTCCCACTAAACCTGGCAGAAAAAAAACCTGCAAATCCATTATGCCAAAAGCAAACCATAACTGGGGTTTGCAACTGCAGTGTGTTGTGGCTTAGTAAATGTCATAAGTTATAAAAGGCCATGTGGACTGTCATGTCTTCTAGTGGAGGAACTGAATATTGAGGATGTATAGCCTGCTGTTACATCAAGAATGTAGAAGAAACATACACAGCAGCTTTACAGGCCTGACAATAGTGATTCCCTTCCTCCTTCATGCTTCTCTGGCTCACTATTCCACAGATTAACTTTGCCAATAGGAGTACAGCAATAAAGATAATAAGCCAACTTCTAATGCATTTAGTGATGATAAATACTCTGGATTAAATGGCTGTTAGTATCCAGTTTGAAAAATGGTCTTTGCAGTTGTGGAATGTTTATAAACAGCCAAGCCTTTGTTCATAACTCAGTAAGACAATCCTATAATGCAGTCTCATATAACGGGAAAGGCAGTTTTGATGCTATTCATACTATGTCTATTCTTTTCATAAGATGAAATACTGGTTATGACCATTACAGAAACATAATTACTTGCTAAGCACAGAGAGTATCTCTGGACAAGATTTTGACTGGCTTTAGCAAGAAAAAAAACTTTCTCAGACACCTACAGTCAGTTACTTCTGAAACAATAGCAACACAAATAAAATACAAAAATAAGCATCTTTGAGCAGTTCAGATCACCAGGAAATACAGGGCCTAATTTAGCATTAATATATGCCTAATGGGAATTTACAGGTGTGCATGTTAAGTAGATTTGCTTAAATTAAGTAATTATTAAGAATGAGAAATATTTCTATGGTTCACTTACAATGTCACATGGGAATATTTATTTTTTTAAATCCTTTTTAAGGTCTTTTTTTATTGGTCCTGCAAAATGGACTTCATATTACAATTGCGTTAGTCTTCACTATGATACAATACCTTTATTACACCAAATTCCTTTTATTTTTTTTCAGCTTTTAGGTCACAAATCTTATAAAGCTTCATAGTGGTTATTTATTTCTTTTATTTGTTCTAACCCCAGTACTCATTTTCCTCCACTGAGTATTTTGATTAGGTTCCCAGTCCTTCCAATTTGGATGAAGGAAAAAGAACAAGCTTCTACAATTTTGCACTTGACCACCACAAAACTTGTTTTCTTTTCCTTTTAAAAATTATTTGTATAACATTTGGGATTTATACCCAAATGGTCTTAACTGACTGGTACAGTCATAGATCTTGGAAATATCAATTCCCTTTGCATGGATTACAAGCTGCACAGAATGTAAAATAGAGTAGAATAACTGCTGGCTGGACATCTAGCATCACATTCAGAACTGCAAATTCATCTTTCTTAAACAACCTATCTTGTTTAGGACACTCTCAAACAACTCACACCTACTTTCCAGGTAGTTTATGAGATCTCAGAATTTATTGTTTGCATTATGTTGGCAAAACAGTGTATGACAGCTGGTAAGGTAGATGGAAGAAGTATAGGTATAGGAATTCAGGCTTCTGATCTTAAAGTTTAGTTATCTTCTGAATTCTATTCCAGCCTCATATTTTGATGAAGTTCTCTGATCTTTAACAGCATAAGTTGACAGCGTCAATTAAAATCACTGATCTATTTTCTAGTTATTTTTAGTCTTTAGTCTTAGATCCTAGTGTAGTAAATATTTGCTACTTTAAATTTCAAGTTGTCTATTTTTAATATCTGGGTCTATTGATTCATCAGCACTTAGCAATGCAACAATGAGAAAATTCACACATTGCAATACAGGAAAATCATCTTAGTTCAAATCATCTGACTTTTGATGTCTACAATATTTATATTTAAACCTGAGTAAGCTGCATTGAACTTCTACTGTGCCAGTGGAGACAGAATTAAGACAAACAGTAGAATTAAACTCAGCCTAAATTTGGCATTTATATTTGATCATACTGTAGCCTCCACTGACTGTACTAATTTATCTGCCCAGCACTGCGACGGGAACCTAGACAGCTAGGTTAAGTGTCAATCACTACACTGGAGATACTAAAAATTAAGAAAGGCTCTCAGTGTCAAAAAAGCAGAGGTCCCTTTATTTTTAGATGCTTTAGATGGGATCATTATAAAAATGTCTTTCACTGCATAATTTTAAACTAATGACCTCCAAATTTTCTGAATTTCCTTTCTTGCAAAGAAGCATAAAAAGCTTGTCCCCTGAGTCAAGGAAACCTCTTACAACTTCCTTAGGCACTACAGTAAAATTGTACTGCACTTGAAATTGTTTAGCTATCAGTAAACCTGGATGAAAATATATTGACAATAAAAAACATTTTAAACATCTGATAGAAAATAGTAGAAGATGTAATGCTGCATTCATTGAGGGCAGCAGGAACATTACCACTTACTTAAATGGAGGCAGAACTGAATATGAACATTTTTTTTAAAATAAAGTTTTCAACTATTTTGAAACTAAATATTTATTTTCAAAAAATACAAGTTTTTAGAAGCATACAATTATTTTTTTTTCCTGAGGTTGTTTTTGTTTGGGTTATTTTTTTATTTCAAAAGCTCCAAAATATTTCTGAAGTAAAATTGAACAAAAACTGGGATTGCCTTTTTGAATGATTTTCAAGCAAAAGTGGCAGTCTTAGAGAAATGTTACTGAAAAATACTAAAAATAATATGTAAAAATCACACCAACATATTCTCTTTCAGCAGTTTAAGTCAAATGGGAAGATTTCACTGTACAACGACGATATGGAGAGTTTTGTTAGAAGTTAGCACACACAAAAAAAAAGAAAAAGAGTAACATTTTCTTTTTTTCCCAGTGTATTAAATAACTGGAACTATAGCTGGGAATCCAAAGAAGACCAATGCATCTCCCTCACAATAATGAAACATGAGAAAACCTGTACACTGCATGACAGCAAGCTGGCTATCTATAGATGTGAAACAGGAGGTGACTGTTGAGCCAAGGAAGCTGATGTCTCCCTCCATCCACACTCTTCATCCCAGCCTGGCTGTCCTCAGGTCAGTTACACAAAGTAAAATACACTCTTTTTATTTCAAAATGTAAAAAGCTTTCTATTCCTAGCAGAAAAGTTACAATAAAATGTCCATATTTTCACAGTCTTAATCAACATTATCTTACCTCAAAGTCCCTTTTCAGAGCAAGAATAAAGATTTTGATTTTTTCAGAAGATTGAAACTGACATTTCAAAACAAATTATTTTGGCTTATGAAAATAAACTTTATCACTGGCAATGACATTTAGAGGTGTACTGGGGCACATGTCCAAGTGCTGGAAGCATGGCTGAGAGTTCTCTGTGAGAGGAGGCTGGGGCTGCCCTGTGATGAACGCAGCCAGTTCCAGCTGGTTCTGAAAGGCTCTAGAGGACTTCAGGCAGACAGAAGCTGAGCCCCACAGCCACACTCGTAGTGCCCTACAAAAACAGATTTAATAAATGGCAAAAATGCCAGAAAGAAGAGGAATATGGAAAAACAGTATGAGGAAAAGTCCGGTGAGCACCTAGGGATGAAGGGGGGAAATGGTGGTACTCCAGGAACTGGCACAGACATCTGCTTTTTTAAACATTGGGTTCCAAGACAGATTTATGCACAAAAAAAAACTTTCTCAGATTTACAGATAAAACCTTCCTTGTGGCTGTATATTCATTGACAGAGCATATTATGAAACATAAAAATAATTTAACATAATTAAACAACAGGTACAATCTGTAACAGTAGCCAAGAAAAAATATGCAACTGAAAGCAAATACTACCTCATTGAAAGCAGAGAATATTTACTTGATAAAAAGCCAAAGATGAGTAAACAGGACAGAAGTTGATGCTTTCTTTGTAAAGCTCCTAAATTCTGCTCACAGAGCTAATTTTAATTTTATTTTCTATTATAAATCCATTCACTTTAAATATCTTTTACTGCCTGTCATTAAAGAAGTACTTTTTTTTTTTTAGCCAAGCCCATTTTATGCACTAGACCAGGTCTAAACCTGCAATTTTAGCAATATACAATTCATTAGATGTGCAAATTTTAATAATATTTTGCCATTACGCTTGCAAAAAAATGGGGGAGGCTTGGTATAACTTCATTAAAAAACTAATTTAATGCTCATTCTTTTTTTGTTGTTGTTATAGCTAAATTCTCTACAATATATTACAGTATTTCCTATAGACATTACCCTGATTATGTAGCTTAACATAGAGCAGCTGGCCAACATAGTCAGATTTAACTGATCTAAAGGATGAGAGACACTATGTTGCTGTGTATGCAAATACATTGATATTTTCATGGACTTTAATTACAGTTAAAAATATGGACTGAAAATACATTATAAGATTATGTCAAATTACATACCTCCTCAGAATCAGCCTGATACTATATTTTGAATTTTAAAGATGAAATTCCTGGTTTAATATGTTTCTGTTCTGAGTTTGGTTCTTCAGCTGTTTCACCTGTGAAGTCGTTTGAGACAGAAGAAAGTCCTGACTGTCTCAGATATGGGCTAATATTCTCATAGATAACACCTCTAATTGCATCTCTATCAATAACTGCAAGAATGCAGGTGGGCAAAAACCATTTCCTCAGAGCTGAAGTGAGGGTATTTGAAGACAGGCAACTCAGTGCCCTGGGAGTTTCAGAAAACTATGCCAATCATCAGCACATACTCCTGTTTGTAACTAACAAGGTACAACAGTACATTTCCCTCAAGACCTGAGCTAGTTCATTCTCAATCAGCATAAATAAAGTGCTTTTCTACACAATTAAGTTAATTTTATTATTCAAAGCAAGAGCCTGGTGTACTCCACAAGTCATTCATGTACAGCCCCTCAAATGAACAATCTGAAGGAGGGTGTACATATTTATGCAGAGAGACTATAAAAATGGGGAGAAGCATAACATGACAGCACAGGCTTTGTTTGCAATACATTCTACATTGATGGATTTCAAATAAACTAGTTATCACTTCACCACTCACAGGAATAAACCGAAATGGCACATTACAGAGAAATGCTATCTCAAAACAACAGCTGTATGCATACTTTGGCTAGGAATGTAACTGGCACACAGTCCCAGCAGTGTTGCCTATTCTGTCAGCCCTCCCAGGGAACCAATGCCTGATTACATTTACCGTGGCCTCTCTTTTGCTACCTTCATTTCATCTGCTATGAAATCATGATTCTCCGTTTTTCATTTCCTCCCCAAGCTTTCTTTGTCTCTGAATTTCTCAGATTACTAATTCCCTGTTCACAGTCTTTGTATATCTTTTAAGAGCCAGGGTCTACATTGGAGACCTTTTATGTAGGGTTTTCCCCTGCATTCATTCACCACTGAGTCTGGAAAAAATCTCGTTGCACCAAGTTTGGCACCAGGCCAGTGCCTTAAGGTAAGTTAGGTAGCACTGCCAAGAGTAGGCAGAATACACTACGCTTTCTCTCCCAACCTCCCACAAAGCAAAAAGCTGTGCCCTGCATTAAAGAACTTAACCAGTAGTGGAAAGAATGTAGCCAAGCCTCACAGGAGTATTTTCATGTACAGGGTGGGCTATGGGTTGATTACTCTCTTTATTTAAGATAAGATTCATAGTATGTGAAAGAAGCACACTCCTCCAGGTTAAGTGGTCTCTCAAATCAATATTCTTACTTTTGAGATTATAACATAGCTGACTGGTGTACCAAGAACATATTGACATTTCTACAGTTAATGTATGAGAATTTCTTCTTTACAGAGGAAAAACCAATTCATCATAACTATAGCAATGCTGAATACCTTGAAGAGTAAATGGATTTTGTGAAGTTTCTAAAATGTCCTTAAGACTCATATATTAATTCTCCATTAATACCCATTAGTATATTGAGAATTACACTAACGCTTCTCACAAATTATTTTCAGATTTTTTTCCCTTACTATAGCATATATTCAATATATGCATAAATGACAGACTAAGACATGAATAAGCCCACAGGAAACAACACAGTGTGATGTAAAATTCAAAACCTATTGAGAGTAAGATCAATTCATATTTAGGACACATCATCTTGGCTCCTCTTAGATGGATAGATAAGACAGTAAAGGCCTTTGAAAAATTAGCAGAACACCCATGCAGTGATTTCCAGTGGATCTGTACTATATGCCTAAAAACCTGTCCCATTCTATCTGCTCCCTCTCCCATGTGCCCTGTTTACTTAACAGGCCACTTGGCAGCACACAGCATGAGGAGCCAGGTGTAAGGTTATTCACCCATCCAAATACACTGACTGACCAAGAGGCCAGTGACCCTCCCACTATGGCTAAAGTGTACTTAAAAGTGCTTTATGCTCCACAGAAGCTTTAATGAGGACCTCTCCTCCCCAACCAACACAATTGATTTTTTTTTTTTTGATTTTTTTTTTTTTTGTTTTTAATCTTTATCATAATGACTTCAACACTGACATAATGATTGGAATGAGCCAAAAGTTTAACAATTATCAACAGGGGACCCACAGTTGGCAGTGTAATCATTTACGCCTCATTTTCCTAAGAAACTAAGCTAAATTAGTGATTATTTCAGAAAAGCCCCAAGACAGGAAAATACATTAAATGAATGTCCTATTTTAAGTAGGAACAACTCAAATTGAGTAAGTAATAGCAAAGCAGAGGTTTTTTTGAGTGAAGTAAAACTTACATAGAATCATAGAATAGTTAGGGTTGGAAGGGACATTAAGATCATCTAGTTCCAACCACCCTGCTATGGGCAGGGACACCTCCCACTAAACCATGACACCCAAGGCTATGTCCAACCCGGCCTTGAACACCACAAGCAATGGAGCATTCACAACTTCCCTGGGCAACACATTCCAGTGCCTCACCACCCTCACAGTAAAGAATTTCCTCAGATCCAATCTAAACTTCCCCTGCTTAAGTTCAAACCTGTTACCCCCTTGTCCTCTCAATACAGTCCCTCATGAAGAGACCCTCCCCAGCATCCCTATAGGCCCCCTTCAGATACTGGAA
>JASSUY010009904.1:0-21673 GCA_032466535.1 Forpus xanthops | reverse complement strand
GCCCTCCTCTGTACTTGTTCCAACAGTTCCATGTCCTTTTTATGTTGAGGACACCAGAACTGCACACAATATTCCAAATGAGGTCGACTTTGCACATCAACAAGTAAGACATAATACTGGTTGAACCTTTTCCCATCAGCAGGTGAAACTAGCAGTAGAAACCAATAGAACAGGCTTAGTTTAAGCAGAGACTGTTGAGCTCATGTCAGTTCCTACTCTGGTGATGTAAATAAGACTTTTCCCTTTGGTTTTTTTTTTTTTGACCTCTCTGGTTTATTTTTTGCAAATAGATCCTTTATAACCAAACCAATCTGTACAGTATTGTTTTAGCATTTACTCTATTCTATATACACATATTTTAAATCTGAAGCTAAAAATTTCAAGATAGGCAAAACTTGGTTTTGAGATTTCTTACTGATAATATAACCAGTAAAATATGCATTTGCTCAATAATAGCAGCAAGAGTTGTTAATAACATTCCCTGAAAAAGTATAATATATAAACAGTAGCATAGAAAAAAATACTTTATTCAGTAAACATTTATGATGCATATTAATAGATAAACAATTCTACTATGCCATGAAAATGGCATTGTATTTTTGCTATCTTTTTCCCCCTTTTTCTTCTCAATTGTAAACAACAGTAAATCTAATGCCATGCAGAGAAAGAATTCTACCATTTCTGTTCAGGACATATATTGCATTTATGATGGAGTGCAGAAATAGATGGGTGTGAGGAAGCATTTAACAAGAAGGAACACTCTTAAAGGATAAATATGAAAGAATTCAAATTAATAAATCTTTAGTATGCTGTTGTTACTACAGTTTCTATCATCCCATTCAGGTACTTCAAAATATACTGTAAAATCAAAATATATTTTTATTACTCCCTATTTCCTAGACTTTCAATCACTGTATTTTCATATGACCTTCTCTCTGTCTTTAACAGTGCCATGCAGGTTCAATAAGAATCATTCACTTAGTTTCAATGGTAAAGTGGTCAAAAATAATCTTTGCCATAATTCAGCAGAACAATCTACCTGACACAATAGCAACCCATAAAAATTACCCCATGCTTAAAGTTTGTGCTCATGTGGAAAGCATTTTCAGATGGTCCCCAAAAGATCAGGCCCAGTTAATCGTTACATTAAACTAAACTACATCAAAAAAGGTATTATTGTACACACAAGTACTTGGTATTTCAGATAAATGCAGCAACATGTGTAAGAGATCAGACCATGCATCCCCACTGCTTTGTGCCCTACCTCTGACAGTAATCACCCAGGAACAGTTAGAAAAATTATGTAGGACAGAAAAAATACACACTGATACTTTCTAAATTGTGTGCTCGAACCTATTGGCAATGTGCAGCAACACTTCCTGAGCTTGGGACTTCTTGAGCCAGAGGTGGTATCCACCTCTTAGTACAAATCCACAGCTGCAGAGAATAAAAGCATGTCTTTCTACTGGCTATGCATAATTTATTACTATTCTGTCACCAAATCTGAAGTAGAAACAATACTCTGAGACCTAGGTAATCAACTGCACACAACGAACAACCCATTGCAATAGATTCAAGCTAAGAGATTATGCCAGTGGGCTAACATTTGTTCACAAAATATTTCATTTGTAAATTATATATAAGCAAACAGGAATGCCTGTTCATAAACAATTCACAGTCAAAAAAATACATAAATAATGCTGCTTTAGACAGATAATTCTTCTGTGAAAAAGAATTCTGCCAACTTCCATGCTCAGAGAATTGCTAATTTTTGGTTGTCTCCCCTTCTCTGAGGTTCCACTGGGGGGAATGCCAATGATTGAGGGATGGGAACTACTAGATCACCTGAAGTCTGTCTCTCATTTTGACTCCTTTACTTTCCTCGAGCACAAAGCAAACAGAAATCAGCCAAGACCACAGCTAATGTTTCCTACGTACTGTAGCAATTTCAAAGATGCTTCTCTTCTCTTTCCCCTAATGCTACATAACATGAGGAGCAAAAAGACTAGACAGTAACATGTGTACCTCCTGGAATTTCTAGTCACGTCTCACTGCTGCTATCTGACAGTAAAGAAGACTACTAGAAACTATCGCTGAAAAACATGCTACCTACTGCTGACACTGATATTAACTATATACCAAACACTGGAAGCCCCTTCTAAATGTTTGTCCCAAATTCCTTGTGTATCTTGTTAATCCCCTTCAATTTTCAGCATTTCCAAACTAGTTTTCAAAACAGCCAGAGGGTTTAAATGAAGAATTTCAATACAATACACAAAAAAGAACAGCTACCAAGAGGTAGCTAGTAGAAAGTAACAAACACAGAGTGCATCCAATTCCCCTCCTCACGCAAGAGATTAGATGCATACCTCTTGCTTCCAGGCCTGACTACCAGATTTTAGAATAGATCTGGTGGGTCAGTGTTTCATCCCTCACACTGAAGAAGGGTGACAGTGGAGGTGCCACAGAGCCAGTGTGCACTGACAAACTTCAGGGTAGACCACCCTGGAAAAAAATCTCTCGACTTAGTTTCAGATTCCACATTCAGTTTCTGAACAACTAGATTTTATTTACACTGGATCACTCAGACTGACTTTTTTCTTTGTCTTATTGGTTTTTTAATGTTAAAAGAAGCAAATCCTCAAGATAAGTTCTCTTTGCAAGCATTCACATCATTGCAGCATACATCTGGGATCTCAATTCTATTTTGTGCTGATCATGGAAAACAAACCCCCTGCTTCGTCCATTAATACTGGCATATTATTTAATTTTGTTCTTGTTTGTTTTTTTCCTTTGTTTGCAGAAGTCCAAAATAAATTCAAAGGAGATACCAAGTCAAATTAAGACTGGACTTACAATACTGCAAACTAAAAACTCCTATTAGTTGGGTTTGCTTGTTTGAGGCATCGCACACATTGTTAGATGATTAAAATAGAGGAGGAGGGGGGCTGATCTCATACAATTCAAGTTGACCAAATAAACTCCATAAATTCCAATAAGCAAGACTTAACTGCTAGATTTGTCATCACATTCCATAAGTTGTGTTTCAAAATCATCTGCACTGCTTTGCAAATTTCATACGGAAAGATTGAAGATTCTCACAAAAGTCTCCTCCTCTATTATGAACGACTAAACAATAATATAGTATACTATGTAAAATATACAGTAAAAAAATGTATTGCATAGTTGTCGTGGTTTAAGCTACTATAACTCAACCAGTGCACTCATTCACTCCCTCCTCTTTCTTCCCAGGACCTGGGGATGGGGAGGAGAATAGAAAGAATGCAACTCCCACAGGTAGAGATAAGAACAGTTTAGTAACTAAGGTATAACACAAACCACTGTTGCTGACACAAATAATAATAATGATGACAAGGGAAATACAAGGAAAGAGAATGCAACTGGTCACCACCCGATACCAAGCCTGACCCAGCAGTGAATTCCCACCCTTCTGGGTAACTGCATCCTGAGCATGACATGCTGTGGTATGGAATACTTCTTTGGTCAGTTTGAGTCAGGTGTCCCAGCTTCCCCTCCTCCCTGGCAGAGCATGAGGCTCAGAAAGTCCTTGGTCAGACCAAAACATTACAAAGAAGCAACCGAAAACATGGGTGTTATCAGCACTGTTCCCAGGGCGAAAGTCAAAAACACAGTGCTGCACCATCTACCAAGAAGGAGGAAAATGACTGTTACTGCTGCTGAACCCAGGACAATAGTAAATGAAGCTAGAAAAACAGAATATTTCCAACAGGTATGGCATGTATTAAAGAAATCATGTTCTTTGAGTCTTGTACACTAAATTAAAATCAGTAAGTTATCCTCTTCGCTTCACACTTCAAAAAATATACATTCCACTATAACAGTATTCACTGTACATACCACTACCATTTTCAGTCTTTGCCACACACATTCATATAAAACATAACTGCCAGCAAAAAGCACATATGCTTCTAGATACTACTTTTAAAATTAAGTATGTCCTAATCTAGTAACAAATATATAGGATGATAGAGTTGGGACTGTTCAGCCTGGAGAAGAGAAGGCTGCATGGAGACCTCATAGCAACCTTCCAGTATCTGAAGGGGGCCTATAGGGATGCTGGGGAAAAACTCTTCATGAGGGATTGTAGTGAGAGGACAAGGGGTAACGGGTTCAAACTTAAGCAGGGAAAGTTTAGATTGGATCTGAGGAAGAAATTCAGATACTGTGAGGGTGGTGAGGCACTGGAATGTGTTGCCCAGGGAAGTTGTGAATGCTCCATTGCTTGCGGCGTTCAAGGCCGGGTTGGACACAGCCTTGGGTGTCATGGTTTAGTGGGAGGTGTCCCTGCCCATAGCAGGGTGGTTGGAACTAGATGATCTTAATGTCCTTTCCAACCCTAACTATTCTATGATTCTATGATTCTAATTCTGTATTCTCTGACACATCAGAATTCTTCACTATTTTGAATGGTAACGAAGACAAAATATACCAGTGCTAACGATTTTGTCATCAGACCAACCATATTATGCCATACATTCTAAAACCAACGTTTACCTTGGCCTACCAGTCAGTGCAAATACAAAATGTGTGTGAAACATACACCTAAAAAATGTAATTTTTCATGAGTAAATAGCCAAAATACTTAACTATGAATCTAAATGGTTTTGAAAATACAAGCAAAGGTCACACGCATACGAGCAGATATGTATGTAGTTTTACATGCCTGCTTAATGCATTTCCTGATAAGGCAAAGTCCTTAACTTAGCTAGTATTTGGCTTAACAGATATTTACACTATAACCAGAATTGAAATCTGGGAATTGTGAGTGTGAAGAAATCCCTGTGAGGGCTATGAATAGCAAGGGATGGATGTAACCAGCATTCTTGGTCTGCAGAGAACAGAGGAGCAAGGACCCCCATACAGCTGTCTGGTTTGGGGCAGTCATCTTCAAGTGTCTTCCTTTCCAAATTCCAAATAATGTTGCCCCCAGGTAATCTTTATACTTCCACTCTATCACAATCTGTCCTGCCCTACAGCCTTCACTTCTAAATTCTCCTCCTTCACGGTTTGGATCCCTCATGTTTGTGCTTTCACACCTCTGTGGCTCCCAGCTCACAAACCCACAAGTCTAGATGCTGTCTTTTCACTCCCAAATGCTTCACTCTCAATTTTGAGACAGTGTTGTGTGCCCACTGGGGGCATAAAGAGGTCCAAGTGCTTTTGCTGCTACCTCTTGTAACCAGTATTCCAAGGATCTGACTTTACTTGAAAATGTGTTAATTTCCAAAAATTTAGTCATCACATGCACACCTATTCTCACAATTATGTCTATGAAAAAAAAAAAGAAAAACAAACAATTGCTAAGTATTATTTTTTAAATACAGAAATCAAAGTTTCCTTACAAAGAACATTGTATACTTTTACAGAATATTTCTGAAGTTTAGCATTTCAGCTCAAACTACTACTATCATTCCTGCAACTTACATTTCAAGTTTTGACTCTGGGATGACAATTCTGCAGAGTTGCAACACTGATATGTTTATTTGCCCATCAAATCTAACGCTAAACACTGAAGCTAATATTTTCATACTTTACACACTGCAATTACAAGTTTATTTCTATAAAATATAGTTCAGTTGCTAGAGATACCTCATAAACCCTGTTTTTTTCCTATAATTTCCAGACCCTATAATGAGAATCAGGGATTCAAAAAAAATTATTACTACTTTAAAGCAGTTTCCAGGCAGCATGATTGAGTTGGATATAGTTAAAACATCTATGAAAACGAAGGAGGAATAGAGGCTTTAAATCTGGCATCTTAAACCTGATTAAACTCTTTTACAGTGCACAGAACTCCAACTATTTCTACTAAAAATTGAATTTGGCCCTGCATATGGAATAAGCACTTGAGAGCTGCTGTAGGATGGCAAACTGAAGGATCACAATTATTGCCCTCTGGCCCACAGAGGATTTAAGGAAAGCAGCTCACTGAAGTGACACAGATTTCTCTGATCTTCTGAGCTTAGTACAAAGTTTCATTTGTCTGGCTTTCAGTGGAAATCTTTTGGCTAGCTACTTAATCAGTGATAATTTGACAAACCAGTAAACCAAAATGCATTTCTATCAAAGCAGAAAAAACATTATTATCTTATGTCATTTACAGTCTAACTAAAGACAAAGGCATATACCCAGTGTTAACAGAGAAGTCTGGTCAACACTAACCATATATTTCTGCCTACACTGCTATTTAGCAGTTGTGAGAGGAGATGGCATTTTAACAGTGAAATTAGGAAGCTCAGCATACCTCCTTCCACTAATTAGCTTCTTAAATACTCTGAAAATGCAGTATATCTTCAGGGGAAGAGTATCTGTCTAGCCCCATAGGCACACTGTGGATTAAAAGTTGTACTTCATCACTGGTTTCAGCACGTAACCCCAGCAGCAGCCGCAAGCATGCCAGAGGTGATGGCTGCCAGTTATATTCAGGTCAACCAACCTTAAAAATTTGGCAAGCACTGGTGGCATTTGAAGCTATATTTTTTTATCATCAGGAGGTTAATATGATTTATATTTATATCCTCTTCCTTGTAAGAAAAATAAATGTCTTAGTAAAGAGCCTTTTCTAAAGCATTCACACTTCAGCACAGAACCATTTGGCTGTCATTAAGTGAGTCACATTTATGCAGATGAGGAATTCACCAATAAAATCTATGAACATGGTTATCTTGTTCCTCATGTCTGATTTTCAGAATCTAAACAAAACAATAAAAATGATGATTTCTTTTATTGTTATCAGCCCATCACATTTTGCAGTAACGTTAAGCTGGTTGCAATTTTCAGACAATGTACACATTCAAACATTACACATTCTAAAATTCAATGTCATTGAAAAGTGCTAATGCAATGGGTATGGTAAATTAAGACTATTCTGTATATGCATTAATTTTTATTAATTCCATTTTTATTAGGTGTTTGTTAAATTCAGTTTGCTGACTAATTCTAAAATAACTTTCTGTAGTCTTGAGAAATGATCTGCCTTTTGCTGAAAGAGCATAACATGTTTCTAACAGAACTTATCTAATTATTTCAATTCAAGCAGCTTCCATTGTGGGAGACAATTTGGTTGTGGTCCGAGAGTTCCATCGCCACAAGCATCCAAAGCAATCACTTTAATACACACTCAGAATTGAACAATGCTGTTTCTACAAGGTGTCATTCTCACTGAGACCAGACTGGCAGGCAATTCTCTATGTTTTATAATTCCATTCTTCTGCAGTGAACAATTTTTGCCATAAAGTTTTATTCCCATTGAATAATTTTAACTTCCCTTAAAGGGAAAGACCTTTTCTTGCTGCAGGTTAAACAGAATTTTAAAGATTCAGGACTGAACTTTAACTTATTCCGTGCCATGTCCAATACCTACAGCCTGTCTATGCTACACACTCGATCCAGACAATGTATCTTGCTGGATTCTGTTTACTCTCTTCCTCCTCTCTTTTGTTATGTTTTATCACTCTACATAGAAAGATTCACCAAGCCTTTCCATCTCCCAAATTGTCTTTTTACGTAATTCTAACTAGTGGGGGAAAAAAAAAGTGTGATTTTATGTAGGACAACTATGGGAGCCTTAGAGATATGTCTTGTGTTGGGTATTGAATGCACAAGTAAACACCCTTACATACTATTATTAAGTAAAACAGTGAGGATGGAGAGAGATAGGTGCATTTCATTCCATTTCTGAAAAGAGAAGCAGTAATTACACCACTACTAAATATTTAGTGAATTTGAAGAAATCTCAAAATCTTTCATCACACAATGTGGACAATAGCTTTTGCTAATGATGTAAATACACTAAGACTGAAATCCAAAGTACAGGCAGGTTTTTCTCTTTCTCTGTGTAACTGTTAACAGACAATTATTACATTGCCTAATATGCTGTGCTGTGTATTGTCTAATATGCTTTTCCTATCTATGCTAAACCCCACCTTTCAGGTAAAGCTAGTCAATTAACTTTATTTATCAGTGTATAAAGCACTATGAAATTGAAGCATAGCAGTGAAATTACAGTATATACTTTTTGTCTGTAGTTGTAGCTTTACAGCACCAATCAGGAATGTGAAATTGGCAGCAATTACTCTTAACATCCCAGTCAAGGCAGTATGGGTCAATAATTTGGAACCATCAAGCTGTGCGGAAAGCTGGTCTATGCACAGTTTTGAAAAGAACTGTCATACCTTCCATTGTTCCAGTCTTTTGAGAGCACTTGTCATGTCTTCTTCTCATAGAAGTTATAAACTTCTAGGGTAGGGATTAATCCATTCTGTATACTGTATACTGTCTACTGTTGCTGCTCCAGCCAATAATTTATGCATTGAAGACCTTCCTAGAATTTGTATCTTAAATGAAAATTATGTTATCAAGTGTTGATGATTAATAAAGAACCATTTAATTCCCGAACACTCCTCATTCAGTGGTTCTGAAAGCACAATGCCAGCTACTCTTGCCTAAAACAGCATTTCATTCTCATTTCATAATTCTCATCCATGATGATCAGCCAAACCTAACACTTAATATCTAGCTGAACAGAGTATTAACTCAGAAACTTCAAGCAACACACTTGGCCTTTTGAATTCTGTTCGAATCGATACCTCAGAAATTGATTTTTCTCTTATTTAGAAAAAAACCAAATGGTTTCATTAAACTGAAAGATTATGTGACCTCCCAACAAGGAAAGGCCATCAGAACCTATTCTATAGCCTGTGTTATATAAAAGCCCCATCAGCAACCAGTATCTGAGAATATCAAACACATCCACTGCAGTTACTATGCAACAATCACACTAGAAGTTGTGCTCAGAAAAGAACTATGAACAGAACATTAAACTATCAAATTTTGGACATTGTTAAATGTCTGACAACAGATTACACAGCTGGATTTGGACTGCATGAACAAATTCAGCCATTACCAGCTCATTGTAGCAAGTATCTCAGAAAGTTTCCTAAACCAAATGCATTCAAGGACTTTGATACACCAAAAATTTTCTCCCTCTCAGGTAACAACTTCCCCCAATTGCATGTTTAACCTAGAATATATGGGGTAATGACATTACAGTCACTATTAGCCATAAATGCTTTACTTCCGTAGAGGTGGTGAGGTCCAAAGGATAAAGGCAATGTCAAGGGGATCTACAAGGGAGAACATGTTTTATCATAGAATCTTTCAGGTGGGAAAAATACCTTTAAGATCACTGAGTCCAACCATTAACCTAGCACTGCCCAGTCTACCACTAAACCATGTCCCTAAGCACCATATTTACACATCTTTTTAATGCCTCCAGCAATGGTGACTCCACCAGCTACACCATGCTGTCTTCTCAAACCCTCTTGCCTTCATAGTGTCTGGACTTACATTCTTCTACCCTAATCCCACAATGACCATGACCCTGCACTCACATTTACACTAGCCACCCTCCTTCGATACCTCAATCAGCTATTTGGGTCCACCACACACCTGTTCTTTAACTCAGTTGGGCCAATTAAGTTTTGTAGTGTGTGGCTGTTCGGGTTCAGGCATGAGGAAGAAGGGAAATGAAAGAGTGACTTCAAAAAACTCTGTCTAAGCCAGCAATTATTAAAACAAGTCTTTCCTGACAAGAGCACGGGGAAAAGCAAATGCTTTACAACTGAATGGAGTATAGCAACATTTCATGGTAATTTTCCCTAGTATTTATCCAAGCTCAATATCAAATACATCTACTTTACATCAACTTGTTAGTCTCCACAAAAATTAGAGGGAAAAAAAAAAAAAACAAACATTTTGCAAGATTCTTTTAATCTTGTATTTCTTCAAATAAATTAGTTTTACAAAATCTGAGTTAGGGTTGGCCTGCAGAAAAACAGCATATCACAGAATCATAGAATAATAGGGTTGGAAAGAATCTTAAGATCATCTAGTTCCAACCTCCTGCCATGGAAAAAAAATAAACAGGAATTTTAAAAATGCAGTTTAACAAATGCTTATTCCCAATGAATTACCAGTAAAAGGAGGAAAAAAACCTAACAAAACAAAATTTATTGCATGGCAACGATGGAGTGGTGAGAGTTTTATCTGACAGAGAAGAAATAAGGGAAGGAATATTAACCATTCCATGCCTTAAATCAAAGCTGGTTTTTGGGGAGGATGAGTTTTCTTTCTTGGTTTTAGCTTTGTTTGCATTTTTGTTTGTTTTGATTTCTTTGGTTTATTTTTTTATTATTATTCATTTAAAATATGTTTTCCTGATTATAAGGCTCTGGAAGATCCTGGGCATAAACCAGACATACAATAATGTATACTACTCATTTTCATAGAATCATAGAATAGTTTGGGGTGGAAAGAACCCTAAGATGATTCTATGACTGGACTGGGGAAATATGAATTTTTTTTGCCCTATCCTTACTCTGTCAGTACTGCTTAAATCAACCCCAGCATGGAAAGCTCCAATCTTTCATAGAATCATAGAGCAGTTAGGGTTGGAAAGGACATTAAGATCATCTAGTTCCAACTACCCTGCTATGGGCAGGGACACCTCCCACTAAACCATGACACCCAAGGCTATGTCCAGCCTGGCCTTGAACACCGCCAGGGGTGAAGCTTTCACAGCTTCGCTGGGCAACCCATTCCAGTGCCTCACCACCCTCACAGTAAGGAACTTCCTCAGATCCAGTCTAAACTTCCCCTGCTTAAGTTCGAACCTGTTACCCCCTTGACCTCTCACTACAGTCCCTCATGAAGAGACCCTCCCCAGCATCCCTATAGGCCCCCTTCAGATGCTGGAAGGTTGCTATGAGGTCTCCACGCAGCCTTCTCTTCTCCAGGCTGAACAGCCCCAACTCTCACATCCTACCTTCATACGGGAGGTGCTCCAATCCCCTGATCATCCTCATGCCCCTCCTCTGTACTTGTTTCAACAGTTCCATGTCCTTTTTATGTTGAGGACACCAGAACTGCACACAATATTCCAAGTGAGGTCTCACGAGAGCAGAGTAGAGGGGCAGGATCACCTCCCTCGATCCCTAACTCCTTCCATTTCCATACAGCTTCAGTAAATAATGAAACATCCATAAATTATGAAATGCCTCCTCAGTAAGACCAGTGATTTCCCTTGCCTCAACTCTTCCAGAACTTTGCTTTGTGAGCACATTTCTTAACACAATAATATATAACTTTAATCCTCAGCACAACCCTACATTGGCATACCCATTCTGAGCCCATGCATGACAGCTTGACAAATTCCCAACCTCAACTATATCTGTAAAAATATTTTATTGAAAATAACTGTGGAGTCCTTATGCTTCCATAGAATCAGTCAAACAATGGCTGCAGATGCCTTTATCTGGATAAAAGACAAATATATGTTAGTGCCACACAAAAAAAACCCAGACATGCAAAACTGGTCAGAAATGAGACTACATAGTTGAAGTGGCAATGGTTGTTGCTTTGTGGAGGTTTGTGTATGTGCAGTAGGGAAAAGCTGGGAGAAACATTACAGAGACAGACACAACGTAATTTATACTGTCTAATCTCATCAGATCCTGGGATCGTAGAACCCAGAAAAAAACAGAGGGTATGTTTTTTTGGGATGTGAAAAAGACTTGAAACAGTTCTGACAAGGCTTAACTCAACATCTATTTGATTCTTGCTGTGTACCAGGAAACTGGAGTTAACAAAGAAGATAATCTTTGCCTCCCAACATTTACCCTACTTCCTAAACTAAGCTATTGGCAGAGCTGTAACATTTGTCTACCTCTCACATCAAAAGGGATACCAATACAGACATAAGCCCAAACACACAATTAACTCTAATATTTTAAGCACATTTAATAAAATTTCTATTTCTCTGCATTCATATACATTTAATTTAGATGAAATATTTCTAAATTATCAGCATAAAGTACTTCAAATAAGCTGAAGCAATTTTGTACTCCTTTCGAAAATCACCTCATGAAATAAACCCTGAAACCTTTATTTTCCACAAATTCGTGATTTAAAACCCCATAAACCTTGAAAACTGGTAAACAATAGGGGTAAATTTCCCTGCCAATGTGTAATACACACAACACAAAATCTGATGTGAATTTACTAAAACAGCGGTCACAAGGAAAAAAAAAAATTAAAAACTAATTTCTATATGAAACACAATACCGTCTAAGCAGTCCAAAAGCATGTAAAGTGGGTCACAGCTGGTGCTCCCCTGGGTGAATATATCAAAATAAAACAGCCAGATAGGGAAAAATACATGAAGAATATTCAGTGATTCATGATTTTCTTCAGTCAGTAAAAGAAAGCATTTAAGAACTGCTGTGTAACTATTGTCTTCAAACATGGAAAGTCTGAAGTAGGAGGAGGAAAAAACCCAAACATTTCCAAGGCTAAAAATGTAAGGACTAAAAACACAGGATCATAGTGATTTACTAACTAAGTATGTTGCCATTATTTACAATAAGATTTTCAAGACTTTAAATAACAGAGGTTTCAAGGATTTTGAGGTGGGAGAAAGCTATATTTTAGGTCCAGAGAGCTGTTCCCAGCATAAATGAGGCAACAGTAAGGTAGGCTGACATACAACAGTGACCATCTGGACAGCAATACAAGATACTGTCTTACAGAGTGAATGTTGAAAGCATACCTTCACATAATGAGATGGAAACCTGCATGGTCAACAGCCATCTATAAAATCAGGGGGGTTTCTTTGTTTTTAATGGATGAAATGGAAATAGTGAAGTTCCTCATGGTTAGAAAAGGTTTGAATCAGTGAATAAAATTGATACCTTTTTATCTAGCTGCTATATCTACTTGCTGAGCTTCAAGCATATTTGAATTACCACTTTCATCTCTTGAACAGGAAACGGATCCCAAAGAGACGGCAACACTGCCTAAGAACAACTTCTTTAGCAATCTGGAATTCATGGTAATACCTTTCTTTTCTTTTTTTTTCTTTTCTGACCTGTTAAACTGAACAGATTATAAATTAGCCATTAAAAATAGAAATTTACTTAACATCCTCTTCTGAATTTCTTATTAAGTATCCTATCAAACTGACAAGAATAATTATACAGCATAGATAGAGATAAAGCTCTTAAATAGGGCAGTAAATATAATGCTTTGCTTTCTTTATGTAATAATCCCTATTTGGCTCACCCAAAACAAAAGGTCTGAGTCACAGGAAATGCAATACAGACAAAAGTGGACTGAATTTTCATCAGTGTTATATTATCTTCAAAGACTCTCCATGTTAAATTTTTCAAGCAAAATGCATGTTTCTACAATAACTTCAGCTCCTTTCCAGCTATGTGCATAGGAGCTCTGCACTTTTGAACAGCTAAGGAAGAGAAGTGAAATTCACTTGAAAACTTACATAAAACTTTGTCTATACCCTGTTTCAATCAAACGCTGTGAGCACAGATTGACTATCTTAATAGATCATAGAATCACGTAGACTGGAAAAAAATCTTTAAGGTCAAGTCCAACCATTAACCTAGCACTGCCTAGTCCACCACTAAACCATGTCCCTAAGTCACATCTACACATCTTTTGAATAACTCCAGCAACTGTGACTCCACCACTTACTTCCCTGAGCAGCCTGTCCCAAGGCTTGATGATCCTTTCAGTGAAGAAATTCTTCTTACTATCCAACCTAAACCTCTTATGGCAGAGTTTGAGGCTATTTCCTCTTATCCTATCACTTACTCAGAAAAAGCGATTGATACCCACCTCACTACAATCTCCTTCCAGATAGTTGTAGAGAGCAATAAGGTCTCCCCTCAGGCTCCTTTCTGCCAGGCTGAACAGCCTCAGTTCCCTCAGCCTCTCCGCATAGGATTTTAGACCCTTCACCAGCTTTGTTGCCCTTTTTTGGACTTGCTCCAGCAACTCTGGTTTGGTTTTCTTTTTATTTAGGGGCCCAAAACCAAACACAGTGTTCCAGTGGGGCTTCACCAGCGCCAAGTACAGGGAGACACTGACCTCCCTAGTCCTGCTGGCCACAGGATTTCTGATACAAGCCAGGATGCTACTGTCATTCGTGGCCACCTGAGTAGATTACTGGCTCATATTCAGCTGGATGTTGACCAGCACCACCAGGTCCTTTCCTGCTGGGCAGCTTTTCAACCACTCCAAGCCTGTAGCATTGCATGGATGGCTGTGATCCAAGCACAGGACCCAGCACTGAGCCTTGTTGAACCTCACACAGCTGGCCTTGGCTCATCCATCCAGGCAGCCGGTTCAGATCAATCTGCAGAGCCTTCTAATGCTCAAGTACATAAAGGCTTTATTAAAGTCTAGATATACAAAATCCACAGCCTTTCCCTCATCCACTAATCAGGTTACCCTGTCATAGAAGGTGATCAGGTTGGTCAAGTAGGACCTGCCTTTCATCAACCCTTGCTCATTGGGCTTGATGACTGGTTGTCCTGAACATGCCGCATGGTGGCTCTCAAGATCATCTGCTCCCTCGCCTTCACCAGCACCAAAGTCAGGCTGACAGGCCTATAGCTTCCCAGATCCTCCTTCTGGCCTGTCTTGTACATGGCCATCACATTTGCAAACCTCCAGTCAACTGGGACCTCCCTGGTTAGCTAAGACTGCCAATAAATGATTGAAAGTAGCCCACTGAGCACTTCTGCCAGCTCCCTCGGTACCCTTGGATGGATCTCATCTAGCTCCTTAGACTTATGTCAGAAGCACTCATTATTGTGATTAAATGGGAATGTCAAGTGTCTTGATAAAAAGATTATCTCATTTCCCTTGCATTATTTTCCAGAGCAATAACATTTTTCAACAGTCTTCAGAAATATCAAAACAAAAATATTGTCTGCTATAGCAAAATTCCTATATATAAATATCATATGAATATTTATTTGTGCATTACGAAGTGATTCAAATTATATTTATATCTTGATTAAAGGGAGTAGTGGGGAGAAGGAAAACAACTCAAATCATGCAAGAATGCCACTGTCACGAGGCTGTAATGAACCCTCAAGCTTACAAATTGATACCAGTACACTTGGATACAAACACAGACCCCCAGAAACTACTTGCTTCAGTGTAATGTGGATGAATCTGCATGACTTAAACTGACCTTAAATTGTACATCTAAGAAGAAGCTGAGAACAGTGAAACATGACATCCTATATTCCTCTACTACTTAGCAGAAATGAACCTTGCAAACAAGAATTTCAACCAGTACCTGAGGGACTTTTCACAAGGTGGTGAGAATCTGATTATCTCAGCCTCTTTCCCTGTGGAATACTAATCCTGAATCACTGGACACAAAAGCTCTCCTTTAGAATGTCAAATAAGTTACATGCTTCAGTTCAAAGTTAATTAAGATGTAAACTGAAGACACAATGCTACAGCATAACTCCCTAACCTTAAATTAAGACATTCAATAGTATAAGGAATAGCTATTCATAATAGAAGAACAATCTCCATGCCAGTATGTTTAGACTAAATAGAACATACTTCTTGTGGTAACCAGAGCCAAGCAAATTTAACTCTATGCTGTTTACATGGTTCTTGACTTATGAAGACAGTCTCCATTTAACAGACAAATTCAGAGAAAGTGTTCTGCACATGAAATAAATCCCTTTCTTGGGGAAGGAAAAACAATGGAAGGCCTATTTAATAATTTAATAAGAATAAATGTTCTTATTTATTCACTTTGTTTCAAACGCAGCAACTCCTTTAGATTATCTACTATAGATTCACCCCAAAACATCAGAATATTTCCATTTTGGATGCTGTGAATCTTCTAAAAACACTGACTACAGCACACACAAGTAAATCTAACACATACTCACTGGTCCTGCAAGAGTAAATACAGTTTAACTTAAAAAGGCATAATGAAATTTTAGTACAAAACACAGTTGCTGAATCAACTTGAATATCAGGATTGAAACTATCCAATGACTCTATGCAAAATATTTACTTCTAACCCTTGTTCTAATCATGTAAAGCACAAATAAGAGACAAATAGAAATGCACTCATAAATTCTGCAGGGAACAGAAATCAACAAAACATATTCTCAGGAACTGTTATGTTAAATCATTAAACTTATTGCCAAGTTCCTAATAATGACCTCTGACAGACAAAAATCTAAAATATGTGCTGGGGGATACTGTTCTGACATACACGTTCATAACTGACTCACTGATATGCCTATTCACTAGCACTCCTGGGAAGTGTTTAAATAGTATATCACTCCATATAATGATTAGTAAAACTCTCCATAATTTTTAAATTCTTTTTTGTTTGAGAATATGAGAAACTCCCTAATGATTTCACAAATGGTTTTAGATGTGGTTCTACCTTTCCTGAATGGTAACAATGGAAAGAATGTGAACTGAAACAAAGCAGATTCTTTTTCTGTTGCTGATTGGTTTTGCATTAAATTGTGGTGAGAAAAATAAGCTACTACTGACATATGATACCTCCAGCCAACATCTGACAGGGAAGTAGCATACAGTACCAAGCAAATTGTCCAGAAAGCAAAGGATAAATACTAGTGAAGGGTGGAAGAGGATGTAAACTTGTAAAGCACTGAAAGCTTTATCTTAAACATATTCTAGGCACAGTGGGACATATAGTACTTCATATATTTTTACTGCAAGTGGCCTTAAGTAAAAAATGCCAGGTAAGTGGCAGTGTAAGAAAAGAATAGAAACACTTTGAAGACATAAAATAGCCATCAAGTACTTCCAGTAGTTGTGAAAAGAAGATCAACAGAAGAAAGGTCACTGGCATATGTATTCAATTATATGCAGAACATTTAAGAAGCTAATTTTGCCAGACTTAAAAGGGTCAGCAACTCCTCCCTTAACCTTTGGAAGCAACTTGTTGTATTAGTTCATGATATGGGATTAAATATTTTAAAACAGAGAGAAAAACATACACCAATGAAGAATCCTCTCTCACTGTGAAATTGAGCAAATGAACTACATTCATTATATGGTAATTAATACTGCCATCAGTTAAGACATTTGACTGTAAAAAAACTGTGCTACAGCGAGTAAGAACTCTCTTGGTGAACCTGATCTAACTTACAACAACTTTTTCTAAGCAGAAAATCCAAGCTAGAAGTTTATCAGTACTGCGCTAATTCCCACTATGGCAGTAATAGGTAGCCACAGAAGTAGGCTTCCAGTTCTCACTAAAGGTACAATAACTGTTACAAACAGATTGGACTTTGTAGATACAAAAAAAAAAAACCAGACCAGAAACCATTTCTAAATCTAGTTTTAGATAAAACTTTCTTTTTAATCAAAGTAAAGGAGCTTTGCAAAATCAACTCTTGCAGTTAAACTGTTACAGAGCCTGGCATATTCACTCCTATGTTCCTCTTGTGATTCTGTGTGTAAGGAAGGGTGGACTATTAAATCCTGGTGCTTATGTGAACATACAAATTGTCAACTCTTTAAAGTGTTATTTTTTTGATCAGCAAGTATCTGATACAAAATACCATGTTACTGTGTAAGGAGGAAATATGTTCAAGGACACTTTGAGCTTTTGGTGATTCTCTCACACAGTGGCATTCTGATACAACACCGAGACTTTTATCCATTTACAAATATCCCTATTCTAACACCATATTTCTACTTGACTAATTCACACAGAGAAGAACATGGAAAATGCTGTATCAGATAAGAGAACTAGGTCTCTTCCAGCTTTCTGTGTCACACTGACAAGTACTAAGTATTTTAAAGGAAAATGCAAAGATCTTCATGAGAAACAGCTCTTACTCAGCAACATGGACATACAGTTCCTTCTTTCCTCCTCCCCTCCCCCCCCCCAAAAAAAAACAAAAAACAACAAACCATTAGTTACTTTCTGCTTTTTACATTGAAACATGAGATTTTCATGTCTTTTACTATGTGAATTCTTTATGCAGGCAAACAGCACCAAGGCACATGACCTTAGAAAGAACTGCACAGAAATTGCATTGTGGGGTTCAACTATCCCATTGTACTGTACTATGCAGGTGAAATGATGCATACAGATAAAAAAAAAGTGTTTCTTTTTTAAATCAAAGGTAGATTTGGCTTCCCCTGAGAAGTTCTTTGCTATTTTTTCTAGGAATTTCAAACAGAACAACATTTTGACATCACTCTATTCATGGTTGTTCTGTGTATTAGATTTTTACATAGTTATCTTAAGTTTAGGGTCTCTTTTAATCTTACACTGATATAATAAAGCACATACCTTTCCTACAAGCTTACAGTCTTACAAAGTAGCATGGGAAACTGCTCAACATACAGCACTAGAAATCCCTACAGGAAGTATTTTTGTTGTGTTAATTATACTGGTATATGACCATTAATGATCAAATTAGCAAATCACATGATTTACATGTTTTCTCTATTAGACAGAAGATTTTTCTGTCATATATTTATGACAAAGGAGGTGGCTTGTAAGAACAAGTGGATGGAGATGTGGCTGCTTCCTGCGTCTGAGGCAAAACGTTTGGTTTTGAAACAGGTCATATTTACAAGTCCTTATTGTTTTCTCCCAATACCTGTTACCATTTAGAGACACAAAAATGAAGCTGTTGACTCACTCAGGTTCAGCTTTTCCATGTCTCCATTATGTGAGCTGACCAGAGTCTCTACTTTGTTATCAACTGGCAGCATTTCTTGCCTTTTCTGTATGCAGCTCAGCTATAAGAGAGAAAGGTGGTTTTAAGCTTCTTACCTACTTAAGAGATAGAGAATACTGGACAGAAGGATTCACAAAATGAAAAAAAAAAAAAAAAAAAAAAAAAAATCCCCTATCCGACTACTGTCGCAAGACAGAGAAGAAAGAGTGAAAACTCCAATTCTTTTCATGTCAGCTTCCTCTCTTCCTCCCTGTGCCTGCAGCCCTCTTCAACATTTTGGTCAGTCAGAAATTAACATTTTGCAGACATTTATTGGTTTACACTGTGACGCAGCAGGCAAATGCCACGTATAATATTTGAGTCCCTTTGAGTTGGTTTTGTTATTTATTTGCTGTCCTGTCTACTGGATAAAAGACACTAAATTTTAAAGAACAGTAGTGTATACTCTCACAGAAACAAAAATAGATCTGCAATAACAAAGATTTTTGTTCTGAAAATACTTATATTGGAGTCTGTTGCATTCCTGCAAAACATTTAAATATGCTGGGGCTCAGGTGCATGCTTATTTTTTTATTTAATCACATTTAATTTGGGACAATTTTCTTTGGTAGGCATGGCCTGAAAAGATGAGCTAATATGTCGTTTAAATTACATGTTTTTTTCAGAGCTCTGTTTGCCAGACACACCAATGGGAAAAGAATAAGAAGGATGGTAAATACAGAATGGAATAGCCAAAGTGGACCTGCAACATTTCAAATCTTGTTGTTTGTTTTCTTTTTTTAAAACCAGTAAGTTGTAGTCCATTACTGGGCATAGACAAGAGACCTCTGTGATGAAGTAGAAGCAGATTACAGTCTAGGTAACTAACCAAGACTGTCAGTATAATTAAGATTCTAAACTTTCTCAGAAGCAGCAGCTACAAAAGCTGGAATATCTAAAAACTGCTGTAGCTTGCTTAATTGAAAAAGACTTCATCAAATTATTAAAACAAACAAAAAAAAACAACCCTGAACCTTTTGATGAAAAAGAGAACTGTCCTGGGTTCAGCAGCAGCAGTCGTTTTTCTTAGTATCTGGTGCAGTGCTTTGTTTTTGACTTTCAAGCTGGGAACAGCACTGATAACACTGATATTTTTAGTTGCTGTTCAGTAATGCTTACTCTGACCAAGTCTCATGCTCTGCTGAGGGAGGAAGGGAAGTTGGGAGAAAGCAGACAGGATACCTGACCCAAACTAGCCAAAGATGTATTCCATACCACAGCATGTCATGCCCAGTATATAAACTGGGGGTAGTTACCCAGAAGAGTTAGATCACCGCTCAGATCAGGCTGGGTATTGGTCGTTGGGTAGTGAGTGGATGCATTCTCCTCCCTTGTATTTCCCTTATCATTATTATTATTGGTGGTAGCAGCAGTAGTTTGTGTTATACCTTAGTTACTGGACTGTTCTTATCTTAACCCATGGCAGTGACATTCTTTCGATTCTCCTCCCTGTCCCTCCAGGAGTGGAGTGGGAGGGGAAGGAAGGGGGCGAGGGAGTGGAATGAGCAGCTGCATGGTTCTGAGTTACTGTCTGGGCTTAAATCACAACAAGAACATGTATTTTTTGCAGGCAAATGTCGGAAAACAGAATTAGGCTGAAGCCAGGAAAGGAAGTGACTAAACACGTAACTGTAACCATTTGGAATAAATCATTTTTATGCTAGTCACAGTGTGAATGAACATAATTACATGCTTCTTAACTTTGTTCATGTTTTTCTCTTTCAGTTGCAAATTTGCTCAACTGTCATGTTTAGTTTTCTCTTCAAAATGTTAGTAATGCTGTATAATAACACATCACTCCTCCTGTCTTTGGATTTGAAATCACAGTCTCAAAATACCACACTTCAGTCCAAGCATGAGTCCTGATAGAGAATGTGTCTTTCCCTGTAGACCTGTTCATGCATAAGCAAGTGAAAGGAGGAAATAGGAATTAAATAATTTCAACAGGTCAAATGAAATCAAACTATTCTGCATTCTTTACTTGCTTACACCTGTACTACTGTTTGCACTGAAGAGTAGTAAGACTAGAGAGTACAAGAACAATTGTCTTATCTCCTAATGTAAGTCTGATCCTAACAAATGCTGTGTATATATATGTTTTATTTCAACTAGCTGAAAAATGTTAGCCACCCATCACAAATTTTACAAATGGAAAATTACAGGAAGTATTCAGCAGATTTTAAAATAGTTTTCAAAATGGTATTTTTTGTAACATAAAAAAAGGTCATGCAGTGAACAGAAGTTGACAAGCTTTATTAATCAAAGATTTAAAATAATTCTGGAATTAAAAAAAAAACATGTTTTCCTGCATTTTACAGTGATACTGTCCTCACATGGAACTTTGCTATTTCATCATTCTAGATCAAAAAAAAAGTGCATCAAAATAAATTATATCAACAGCAAGTAATAAGAGCAACATCTGACATGGAATAACTTGTATTGGAAGTCCAAAAAGCAATAGATGGCTTAAGATGGAAAAAAAACACATTTGAAAGGAACCAGTGTCAGACAAAAAGCGAAGCAAGTCATCTAGTATGCTGATCAACTTATAGGATAATTAAATGTCACTATCTCTTCTCTCATAAGTGGAGATACTAAGACCAAAAGAAAATTAAAGCTGAAATTTGGAAAGCAAGTTATAAGATTTTTAATGTCTTTTGATATGATGTAGATGTCATGACTTCCCTATAATGAAAGTTCTTGCCAGTTGCATCCCTCCAGCAGTCAAAGAGACACAGCAGACAATAGATATTCCCATGCTGACCTGAACTCTACAGCTTCAGCATATAGTGAGATACCAAGGCAGTTTAATTTGTAAAACAAAGGAGCAATTAATAAAATGCATAATAGAGAACACCTGAAATTCATAAGAACACATGTGAACATGCACTGTACAGCTGAGTGTCGTGGTTTAAGGCCCTCAAATAACTCTCGCACTCACAACCCCTCTCTTTCTTCCCCAGTCCCGGGGGGATGGGGAGGAGAATCGAAAGAATGCAACTCCCACAGGTTGAGATAAG
>JASSUY010009903.1:0-33378 GCA_032466535.1 Forpus xanthops | reverse complement strand
TGTGTTAAGAGGTGTGCGTGTTGGTGGAGAGGAGACTCCCCGCGCACCCAGCGCTGTTTGCTTATCTCTATTCAATACAATTAAGAAAACTGCAAAGTGAGTCATTTATCACAGCCTGATGTGTGCTGGGTGGTGTGGAGGAGCTGCCCTGTTCCTCCATTGCAGCACACAGGGAAGACCCCAACATACCCAGGGTCAGGGTCCTGCCTTGCAGCCAGCCCTACTGCTGTTTTTCATTGCAATAAGCCATGCCCATGCTTCAGGGAGCCCCTGTGGTGTGATGGACCCCAAAATCATGCAGAGAGCTCCCCTAAAGCCAAAAGCCTGCTGTGCATCACCCTCCTCCCATGCTGTCTCACTGCTGTTGCTCAGCAGCTGTGCCATAGCCCAGCTGGGAGGGCTCCCAGGTGAAGACTTGGCTGAAGGGCAGTGAGGATCAAGCTTTGCACAAGCTTCATCCTGAATCTGTCCGTGCCAGTCCCCATTCTGTGCACAGCCCCAGCTCCCACTTGCTTCTCCATCCTTCCTCCATTTCACAATGTGCCTCTATTGCCTCTGGCTGTGTGTCTGAGATCCACAGGGCCACCCTGCTCTTGCTGCCCTGTTCCTTCCCAGTGTGGAGGGTGAGCCTCATGTGGTGGGGAGCAGCCTCCAGGCATGTTCCCAGCCCCGAGACTGTTGCAGAAACAAATGCCAGCTCTATACTAGTGGCTGAAGGCTCTTGCACCCACCATGGGAGCTGCTGAGCCCAAAACACCCTAACTGTGGACAGCGAGCCAAAGAAGCCACGGCTCTTGCCCAGGTTTCACTCACAATGGCTGCTGCTGCTGCATCAGGCCGGTTCCCTCTCCCCAGCCCTGCTTGGCTAGTCTGATGCCAACAGCTCCAGGTGAGCCAGGGCTTGTGTGAGTGGCTGGGCACTGGGAATGGCCCTGCCTGGAGAGAGGCTCCTTACCTGCCCCAGCCAGGTTCTACCTCCCAGAATTGCCCCTTTTGCCACCATGGGGCCCTCCCCTTGTGCGGAGCCCAGCGTGTGGACCCCTGCCCAGAGATAACCTGCCCAGGCTGAAGGCTTCTGGGTGGGGACTTTTTCAGTAAATAAAAGGAGTAACTGCTGTGTTGCTCCTCGGCCCCACTTCTCCCCCATCCACCTTTGTACAAAGGATGGCATGGGGCTGCCCTCATGCTACACATGGGTAGTTGGTGACACGTGGGTCCTGACCTTGTGCTCCTCTCTTGCCCCTTCCAGACCCACTTTTCCCTTTGCTGGTGCCTTTGCTGGCCCCTTTCAATTGCCCCATGCTGCCAGCACCACGCTCA
The DNA here is from genome assembly GCA_032466535.1 of Forpus xanthops. Taxonomy (NCBI): domain Eukaryota; kingdom Metazoa; phylum Chordata; class Aves; order Psittaciformes; family Psittacidae; genus Forpus; species Forpus xanthops. Next base: position 32,058 of record JASSUY010009903.1, on the reverse strand, counting down.
GCCCCTGTGTGTGAGCACGCTAAGAGCAGCCCATTAGCAGTGCCTCCTGCTCCTTCTCTCAGCGATCTCAAATGCCCCTTAGCCCTATGGAAGGATACCTGCAGCTGCCTGGGCCAAGCACAAGCTCCTGCTCCCCACACGAAGGGGTCCTTCACCCGGGTTTGGGTGGTGTCAGGTCAGAGTACGCTGAGCTCTGCCCTACCAGAGCCTTTCTGCCGTCAGATCGGGCCTGGCGTTTGCTCCGACGGCTCTTTAAGGGAGGCTTAGCCCCTCGCTGGGGGATGCTGGGGAAGGGAGGAGATGCTGGGGAAGGGAGGAGATGCTGGGGAAGGCAGGAGATGATGCTGGTCCCACGGCGAGAGCCGGTGAGCTGCCAGCTATTTCCCAGGGAGCCACTTGGGGGCGGCAGCGACCCGCCGCAGAGCCGCTGATGTGTGTCCGGCAGGGTCCAACCGGGCGAGATGGAAGAACTGGGACAGCCCAGGCCAGGAGGGTGCGGGCGGGCAGGGAAGGGGCTCAGGGGCCACCCCAGGCTTCCTCAGGGTACGCGTCCCACCGGGGCCCTCTCCCAGGGCAGCTGGAACTACCTACCCTGGGAACATCTATTGGAACATCTCTCCTGGAATAGAGCTACCTCTCTCCACACCACCCTCCTTAAAAGGTTTCTTTTTGGATACCTGGAGATACCATCACTGGGTGTCGTTCATGCTGGGTGCAGAAGGCAGTTTCGGCTGATCTCTGTGTAAAGGTTGGCCTAGGATGGGCCATGCTGCTGAGAAGTCTCTGCCCCATGAGTCCAGCAGAATGAAACCCATCAGCGAGGTCTCATGCAGAAGGCTGCTACAATGGCTAATGCTCTCCTCATGAGGATTAACTGGTCCGGCTTCGATTCACCTACAAAAAATGTTGTGCTGTATTCCTCCCATGTACACCCACTGGCTGAACTCAGGATCTGAGGTGATGCATTTCATTTCTCTGGGGTGCTTGAGAATCGCAAGCCCAGGCTGACCATGGTGTCAAGCGATCATAAAGCTGCCCATGATGTTTCAGAGCAGAAGCTAGAAATGCCTTCTTCCCAAGATTAGCATGTGCTAGAACTATGAATGACAGGGGAAAGAGTAGCAGTAGGGCTTGAGGAGGCTGCTTTTGGTAGCAAAACTGATGCCATGTGTCATTAAAGCTGCACACAGGTGGGGATTGTTTGGCTCAGCCACTGCAGCCACAGCCATGCCTCAGTTTGCTTGGCCCTCACAGGGCTGATGCCGGTGGGCTCAGGAACATAGGTTTTCTGCAGGGGTTCCTAGAAAGTTGGGAAAGCAGAACAGTGTGCAGTGCTGCTCATGAAACAAGGGACAGCAAACAGCACAAACTACCCTGTGGGACTCAGGCAGAAATGAGCGTGAAGAGAAGCCTCACTCAGAGCAGACAGGAAACCTTTTCAACATGGGCATCTGGAGGAAGAGAAATGTAACAAGGATCAGGGGGGCACGGGAAGTCCTGTTCTGCTACAAGCTTAAGCAATAGCAGTTCGTGGCTGCTGTAAGTCATTTTTGTAACAGAAAGGAAAACACATAGAGCTAAACATTTCTTCCCTTCTTTGGACAGTAGGAATGTTTTAATTGAGAAAGTTGTTTTAATTACATTAGGTGATATCACAGTCTATTTTACAAGTTCAGGTAAGAGGATGTGTGGACCAATTACACAGGAACCCAGTAAAAGGTTAAAAACCTACAACATGAGAAAAATGAAAAGGTTAACTTAATCCCCCAAAAGTGAAACGCATTGAGAGTTTGGTGTGAGTGGAAATGGGAGATTATACCAGGATCCAGAGAAGTACAAAGGGTGAGACTAACATAATTTACAGTATTGGTTCTCCATGACCTTCGTTTGCCCTTGTTCAGAGACAGCTTCTTCTCCCCAGTGCATCGCTGAGCAGCTGGTCCTGTCTCTGAGGGTTTGGTCTGGTCTTGTCAGAGGAGAAAGCAAAATAACTGATGGGCAAAGGTCACAACCCACATTGAGCTGGTCCCCAGGGGTCACCGCCTACAGGAGTGTCTTCCACTGGATAGTCAGGGGGTTCTGCACCAAGAACTGTATGGAGGAAAACTAAAACAGCTCCAAAAAGCCCCATCTCAAATGTAGAAAAGTCTCACTCTGGAAGTGCTTACGAGAAGATCATCATCATAGAATTTGGTTTCTATAATAACATTACCACTGTGGAAGGAAAAGTGGAGAGAGAACAGGTATTAGAAGATCGCATGACAGTAGAAAATGACTGCTCCTCTCTGTGCTCTCTCAAGCTGGGGCTGCCACCTGAACCCCCGAAACAGGAGCTTTGGTTCAGAGCCACACGCAGTGACCGCTGTGTCCTGATCCAGGGGCAGCTGGGGCCGAAGGAGCTCACCACTGCATTCCTACATGGAGCAGTTTTCCCCATCCCTCCCTCTCTCGTCACCCCCCTTCTGGGCACAGTACCCCACAGGCTGCAGAGGGCCCACAGCAAACATCTGCTCACTTCTACTGCTAAAAATAAAGTAGCAGTCCCAGCACCTTCAGGCCCCTCTATTCTGCAGTCAATTGTGAAAACCAATAGGATTTCTTATTTTACTCCCGAACTGTCCGCTAGTGCTGAGCAAGCAACTCCAAACAACTTAGTGTGTCATTTCCCTCAAGAAGTGCTTAAATGCAAAGGCAAAGTGTATTTTATACAAACTGCAATGGAAGTGCAGTTTTGGGTGTGACAAAAGCTCTGCTGGTTTAACTTGCTGACTTTGAGATTTTGGTGGATAAAAGCAGGAACTCTGAGGCCATTGTAACACCTGGACACCTGAGTGGTGTGATCTGACTGTGTCTAAATAACATGGCTCTCGAAAATCAACACAGCAATTCCATCTCCACTATGGCTCTTAGTATCTGTACCAGTGGTAAAGCTGGACCTGGCAAGAGCGTAAGTTTTTTGCTGTGGCACAGCTAAAGTCTGAACTCAGATGTCAGGGAATGTTCTCATTCTGACTGATATTCAGCAATCCTGGGAATCCTGCATGCTAAGTATCACATCTCCTTTCTTTCCTGCTATGGAGACTGAGACAAACACAAGGTTTTCAGAAATACCAGAAGGTGAGAGGCTCTCCAGGTCTTGGCAGCTGAAAAAAAGCTGATTTCTTTGGGTCACAAAACCCCTTTTGGGCTGGTGATTCTATTGAAAAGTCTTAAGAATGACTTTAGGACACCTCCATGAATAGGAGATAGGTCTTGGCTGCCCACTGCAAGTGCACACTCCGGGGAGAGAATGGGACACTGGAAATTCCTCAAGGTCACTTGAGTGAGAACTGGACTCTCATGACTTCCAGTCCTGAAAATGCCTTGATTTCCTGAGATGGTCAAAACCAATTTGTCAGATGTTTTTGTTTCTTTACTCTAATTCCCAAATCTGGCTTCTTCTGTACTGACTGACAGCCACCAGCTCTGGTAGCTGAGGATTGTGTGTAGCGCCTGTGAGGTTCTGAGCAGGTATTGTGCCAGGGACCACTAGTTGAACACTGATGCTGTGTTCTGAGACTGCTCTCTCTTTGAAATGTGCTGTGAATAGAAATCAGTGATGGTAGTTTCTATCCTGGTGCCTTCTCTACGCAACTGGCTTTCTTCCAGACAGGGAATGAGAGGGAAATGGTGGAGAGGGAGGTCTTCCAGAGGACTCTACAACCTTGCGGTGAGACTGGCTGCTCCTGTCTTCCTCTTGTTGGCAGCAGGATTCCAATACTCTTCTGTCTCTGCTGGCAACGTGTTCCTCGTGCTTGCCAGCACCCATCTAGCACTGCAGGGAAGGTGGCTTTTTGTCAGTGATGACAGGTTCCCAGGGGCCTCCCTCAAGGAGCCTTTTCTGTTTGTCTCCTTGTGCCTGGCTGTCCACACTCAGAGTGGTGCCCAGCGTGCATCACCCTGACACAAGCCCACAGGATTGCTGACCTGCTCACTACTCAATGTGTGAACAGCGGCCGGGACCAGATGTTTCTGAGGAAGGTGCACGATTACCATTACAGGTGATTGTATTTGCTATCTGTTAAGGGCATTTTACCCCAGATACAGCTCTGTGTGACTAAATGTACGATTTTTAAGGCAATGTAAAAGACACAAAGCTTGGCAAAATGGTAGGGACCTGAAAAAAAGTGCTAGAGCAGCTCCTGTGGGTGTTAAATCGCATGAAAAACAGCCACTTTGGACACAAGTCAGGGATGAACAGCTAGATCTGAAAATGGCCCAGACATCTCATTGTTCTGGTTTTCCTGGGTATTAAGCTGCAAAAGCATTGTAAAATCCCTTCACGGTTCACCTTTCAAAAAAAAAATAAAGCAACTCTAATAAAGGATCAGTTCCACTTTCTTCAAACTTTTATTACTATATTAATGCAAATTGGACCTATGGGAAAGAAGGTAATGAGGTTGGCTTAGCCCCTTTTATCTCTCTACAGCTAACAGTAGTGAGAGTGATCCAGAGTTGGTAGCAGCTCCCTCACTTCATTCCCACTGCAGCCCCCAAGGAAATGCCACACACTGCTTTTTCTCTGCCTGCTCTCAGATTCTGTACTCCCAAGGCACTCACGTTAAAACATTAGCTGGCATCATCTGTGACTCAGGTGCTGCCTCTATCAAGGACTGCCAAGTGTTTGTGGAGTTAGGAATCACAAAACCGAATTCAAAGAACCATTCTGCAAAGTAAAAAGAAGATCCAGAGGTATTTGAAAGAAGATAAAAGTCCACAAATGTTCCTTTTGCTTTTCACCTGACAGGCTGAGGAAGTCCCTGAACTGTCCTGCTGTGCTGCCAACATTTTATATTTATATTACTTCGTATAGCTTAAACTGCACCGAACCCTGCCCTCCTCTTAGAGCACATACTCCCTCTCTGAAATAGCTGATGGTAATGATAAGGTCACACCACTTCCTTAGCATTCAGTGGGAACTACATCACACCTAATTGTGAGCAGGGAAAACACACTCCCACTCTTGCAGACATCCCCGAGATTCAATTGAGAAGAAGTGTACAACTGGCTGCCCAAAGACAAGGAGCTCGATGTTTTATCTCCCCCTCCTCCAACCCAGATCAAGAGTGACACCACAGTGAGGGAGGTCAGAGGTGCAGCTAGGGAGTCACATAGACAATGCTCAGTGGCGCTGCTGTAACCAAAGTAAACCAGAGGCTCCTTTAGTCCAGCCTCCAGTCTGGCAGTGGCCAGGTGCTTCTGAAGAAGACACATGAACCCTCATAATGGGTGACTCTAAAATAACCTGTTCCCTTGCCTCAGGAAGCCTGCGGTGGATTTATGCCCTGTAGCATGATTACCCAGATTTTTTGCTTACATAACAAAGAGTTAATACACTTATGAAATGCTATCCCTAATGCTGTGCCCCATTAGTCCTGACAAGATGAGCGCTTCAGTGCTACTCTGAAAAATTAAAATCACCATGTTCGACCAGTTCCAGTTTCATTAATCCCCGCCACACTGGAGGTCCCTCCCTGTGCTGCAGCAGGACTGCCCAGAGCGGATGCATACCTTCTAGACACTGCCCCTTGAAATAAACTTTCTGTTCCAGTCGGAATTTTTCCATTTGCTCTGCTGAGGAAAAGTTTAACTCCCGAGACACTGCTTTGCATTTCAGGATTTTTTTAGGAACTCGAGCTGTGAAAGAGATAAAGCAGCATTATTTGGACACAATAGAATCATAGAATCAACTAGGTTGGAAAAGACATTTAAGATCATCAAGCCCAACTGTTACCCCGGGACTGTCAAACCCACCATTAAACTATGTCACTAAAGGCAAACTGGTCCCCCCTCATGGCTGCCCCTCATGATCTCCAGTCACAGCCACTCCTCATCTGACCCCCACAATGGCCCACACTGTATAGCTGCCACCTCTACTCCCCCTGGCCACCCCTTGTCTCCCCTCAAGATCTCCTGTCATGGCCACACCTCGCAGTCTCTGCTCTTCACTGCCCGTGGCTGCTCCTGCTCTCACCCCTCATGATCTCTGCTCACAAATGACTTTGTTTTTACGTTTGCAGGAGTGAAATCCAAGATGCAAATAGGTTAAGTACCTTGCCTAGGGTCAGGGATAAAACCTGTGACAGAACAACATTGATCTCTTGTATTCCTAGTTCTAAGGTGTTTATTACCAACCCTCGCAGCTCTTCAAGTCAAAATATGAGATGCAACTTGAATTTTTTCTTCAGGAAGCGTGCTGAAGATCACAAGCAGCCGAAGGGCTGCATAGTACACCAAGTGCGTCAGCCCTCTTTACTTCTCCTTCCCCTTCAAACTGTACATCCCCTGCAAACCACAAAGGGCTATTTCTGAAGCTCAGCAGCACCGTTTCAGCCACCTCACACAGCTCTGGGAAGTTGTCCTGTACAAGTGTGCAGAATGCCTGTTCCTCAAACAGAGACCCACGCAGGCAGTGAAGTCAGTACCAAACTAGAGCTTAAGAGAGTAACTTGGCAATCCAGGGTCTCTGGGCTCTTGCAGTTGGTGAGACTCCAACAGCAAGTGGCAAACTGCACCTGGTAGATATTTCATAAGGCTTTTTTTACAGGTGGGGGGGTAAGAAAAGGGACAGTTTGGGAGCACTGATTAATAGCTGCAAGGTCCTAATCAGGAGAATAAAGGAGGGAGTCAATATACTACAAATATCCCAAGCCTGTCACGCTTGCTTCAGTGGTGTGATTGTACATATCCATTCCTGCATATTAGAAAAAGTTTAATGTAAATTTATTAGGAATAAAGAGGGGAGGGAATACAGCTGGCATGTGCTTTCTGAGCTAAACTGCTCTTAAATGGAAAGCATATCAAAACATCCATAAGCAGACAGCAGGCTGCTGTTTAATCAAAGGAAGAGTCTACCAAACCCCAGTCAAATCCATCTGATGTAGAACAGTTTAATGGAGTAGGACTTTGATGAGAAACCAATTTAGAGAGCTGGAGGGTTAGGGAATGTAAGCTACCATCCTATCCCATGGAGAAATACACAGCCCGTGGTCTGTTAAAAACAAATTAAAAAAAAAAGAGGTAAAAAGAAAATTAAAAGAGTTTCAAATACAAAAGGTCTCTAATTCTTTTTAATCCTTTTTGTTGTTTTTTTTTTTTAGCACAGAAATCTGCATGGCACAATCCTTTACTGCCCTCACAAGTATGGACTCCAGCCTGCTGTGAATAAGCACCCCTTTGCAGTTAAGTGTAAAATGACTTGTTAAAAGTATTCTGCAATTTAGTAACAACATTTCTTTCATCCTTAAGACAGACTGCTGAGAATGTTTGTTTTAATAGTGTATAACTACAAAATAAAAGGTTACTTTTAATAAAAGTGGGACTGTGGAGTCTTTAAGCATCTGGTCTAAGAGGTTTTATTTTATATTCATACCATCAAGCAGAAAATGATAATTGAAATTATTTAAAACTAATTTTTCTTTCATACCTCTTCTTTTTCCATTAAAAAGAAATCAGTTTGATTCTCATCAGTTAGGTTCACATTATACTGAAATGCAGGTAAGCATCAAATTTATCCTAAATTTACTACTGCTTTTTTTCTGACTTGAATACATATACCTGCACATTTATTTAAGCTAACACATCAGTCAGATACTTAATTCTGATTAGAAAGTGATGAATGACACATTTCTTATTTACTAAGCAAATCATTTTGGGTACAACCACATTTACTTAGAAACTGGAATCCAATTAAAATATCCATATCATGTTTTCATGTAATTTAATGGAACTGCCTTAAATATTTGGGACATATAAGAAAGGAAGCTATCTTAGCCAAACTTATTTTCTTTCAAACTACATCTTTTCTTACATAATGATGGATTATTAGTATTTTCTGAATGAAAATGCTGGCTCTGGTGACTGGGAACAACACTGGCAATTCTACAAGGGCTAGACCTCAGCAGCTTACTCCATTATGCGCTTGTATAGCAGCAGAAAACAAACTTTATAGATTTGCATGTCCCAGATTGCCTCCCACTTTTGAATGCACTGTCAGTGAATTGAGCTGACTGGGTACACAGAAAAGCTCCTGCTGTCAAAAGCTCGTTTAGAAGGTTAATACCTGTTTCAGGTGCTCAGGCAGTGATTTCCACTATTTGTAGTAGTTTAATGTTCAGACTTCAGCAGCAATCCAATACCACATTAATATTCTTTTTATTTAATCTAAGAAACTTGCACTTAAATCAAATAGAAGTCCTCTTTAAAAAAACAAACAGAAGTCCCATTTCAAGGAAATACAATTTATTCATTCTGCTATGTCTGTGATTCTTTGCGATGTCTAGACTGTGATTTGTCCTCAATGGCCACAGAACACACGCACACAAGTACTACATAATGACTTTGAGACACACATGGCCAATATTATAGAGGAGATTTAGATTAGACATTAGGAAGTTCTTCCCTGTGATGGGGGTGAGACATTGGCACAGGTTGTCCTGAGAAGCTGTGGCTGCCCCATCCCTGGAAATGTTCAAGGCCAGGTTGGATGGGGCTTTGAGCAACCTGGTCTAGTGGAAGGGGTTCCTGCCCATAGCAGGGGGATGGAATTGGATGAGCTTTAAGGTCCCATCCAACCCAAGCCATTCTATGATACTATGATTCTGTTTGTCCTCACAGTTCTCTTGCAAGACTATACCAGAATCACATTTCCCTATAGTTTCCTTTAATTCACAGTCAGATAGTCCTCCTTTGTTGGACACCTTTTCCTTTTCTCTGCTCTTAGCCTATTTATTGAGAATAATCTATCCATCTCAGCCTTCTTTTCTCACTAAGCCACACAAGAACATCTTTTTTTCTTTCTTCTCCTAAGGAAGACTATTCTCCCATCTCTAATCTTTTCAGTGGCTTCTCCTAATAGCTCTTCTCTGCACCTGTTCCAGTTTGCAGTCATCCATCTTCTAAATGGATGAGTGAACTGCACACCACATAAGGTCTTAAGAATTCTCTCTACCATGGGCATTAATCTCATGCCAGAGTATGTTTTAATTAATTCCCCAAGCTACCCTAATGGAGGTGAGGGTTCCTGTTTTATATGTGAGGAAAATCTGAGACACAGTGAGGAGATATGATCGGCCAAAGTGAGAAAGATGGCAGGAGGGAAATGGGGCAACACAGAAACCCCTCCTGAGACATAGCTCCAGCTGTCCTTCCTGCCCCAAAGCACACCTTCCTGCAGTTTGCATTGAACCACAGCAGCTCAGGGCTCAGTCAAGACAGAGCTAAGAGGATTCAAACACTAGCCATGCATCCAAGAAGCTTTTACAGCACAAAATCTGGCACAACTGAGAACATTTTTAGCTGATTCTCTTCTGCTTTCTAGAGCCTGTTTCCTCACTTCTCCTAGGTCTCCTATTACACAGTTATTTCTAGAAGGCAAAACACCACTAACCTGCAGTCTAGGAAATTCCGTATTAAGATGATGAATTACCACATTTCTTTTAACAGATGTATTTCAATTGCTTTCCTACAGTTGTAGGTGTTGAAATGTTTTTCTTCAACATAGGTATCTTATACAATAGGCATAAGTAAGTATCTGCTAAGGTCTATTTGCAGAACTATTTGCTGTTAGCGCTAATAGGAGAATGGGAGTACAGGTTAGCAAGGCTGAAAGAAACACAGCTTGGAAAATGCTTTTAGTAATCACTGAGTCACAGCTCTGCTTTCCTCTAGCTCTGACTTGCATCTTCTACCCCTTGCATCAGGTCCCTCTTAAACTGAGATATACTACTGGTCCAATTAATGAACTGTTGTCATAAAGCAGACGAATGTTGACTGGGGATCAAATGAGAACGTAACTTGTTTCTCTTGCGCCTTAAGCGCGCTTTGAGACCACATATGTTGCTGGAAGACTACTGAACTCCCAGAGTTTTACCACAGATCTTCTGAATGCTCTCTGGGCAGAGGAATATCTTTATATTCTGTCTGCCTCCTTCAGATACAGCAGATTTTCCAAATTATGGGAAAGGTAAGTCCTAGTAGTGACAGGCAGAACTCAGTCCTTGATGTTTAACCAAAAATACATCAATGTCACCAGCATAATTAAATGATCAAGTTCAATCCACTTACTGGAGATCAGCTATGGTACTCACATAATAGAAAAGTCTTCAAAATTAATTCAGTGACCTCAGACTCTTCCCAGAGACAAAGCAAAGCTCTTGGCAAGGGACAATACCTATCACAGGGCTTTGTCACAAAAAAAGAGTAGGGAAGGGTAAGGGACTGTGAAGTCCTCTGCTAATCAGCAAGGACAGAGTAGAAGGGCAACAGGCCTTCTAGCAGTGGTAGGACAGGAGAGCAGAACGAATGTACCGTGTGCCCCACTTTAAAGCACAGATCTAATTTAGTGTGTGGCCAGGCAGGGTAGTAACTGTGTGTGTTTCTTCCCCACTGGTTCTCCATTTGACCTCTACCTTAACTAAATCCTGTTGTTATACTGAGAAAAGTTAATATATTTTTATACCTTCCATTTTGGAACTAACACTTAACCTAGCAAAGGTCAGCCAGTTACTCCTTACCCAGCTTGGTTCCCTGCTTAGCATTGTTCAACTTGTCCACTTTGCCAGCCCCTGATTCACTCCCACCCTTTTTTGTGGAGTGTGTCCCCAGATTTTTGTGGTGGAAGCCTCTGAAGGTGTGAGGTCAAAGCCAGGACATCTGGTTCTTCAACTTTGGTGACCTAGACATGCAGCACCACCCAGCCCCAAATGCACATTAAGGGTACACAGTACCTTCATGCTCCACCCCAGGTACAGACAGATCTTCTGTTCCTTGCCAGAGGATCTTCCCTGTTTCTGCATCCCGAAGGTTCATCCAGTTTCTGATGGGAAGCCATTAAGGAAAAGAAGCTATCTACATTCCTTAAATGCTGTGCCTAATATTCTTTGCTAAGCCTTGAAATAAGCTGCTCCAGCTGAGCTTCAGTCATGTTTTCTGATTCTCAGGAGGCCAAGAAAAAGAGATGCTTCTTTCCCTGAAAATAAATGAACAAACCAACCCTTGACCAGAATGAATTCAACAAGAGTTAGATAGTCACAGATCTAGTATTCACTTTCAACTGAAGCTCGTTAACCTCATTTATCATTTTCCATTGCTTCTAAAGGATAAAGGCAATGTCACTGTGCTGCAGAGAAGCAAGAACATTCCTAACAGCAACAGACAATTCTACACAAACAGCCGCTGTTCTTTGGCATTTGAAAAATGCTAGGTAAAGAAATGCTTCCTATAGAACATTAGAAAAAGAATAACACTTAATTGAGTTTGTTTTCCTAGCTTACAAAGTATTAATATCAAGGGTTGTTCTATTGCTGTTGACCTGGTAACTGCCACTCATGGGAATTCTTCAGCTGCTGAGTGCTAAGCAAAGTGAGGTCCTCTCTTTTCACTCTCAGCAAGTGCCAGCTTTCAAAAAACCCAGACCAGTGAATTAGTCATTAAAGTTACAGGCAAGCATGAAATATTACCATTTTCAAAGGGACAACTGATAATTATCTTAAGCATACCTTTAAAAATCTCTCCCATCACATAATTCAGAATCAACACATCAGAACAAGGAGCCTGCATACCTGCCCTATGCCATTTTGAATAGGAATACAGCCTAAGGTCCAACAGCTGCCTCCTGCTCTGCAACTCATGAGGGTGGCTCCAAGGAGTCACTGGCATAAACACAAACAGCCCGAATACAGCAGGATCTGTGAGTTACGGCTATGCAAACCAGTGCCTTTCCAGGTGTTTCCTTTTGTTGGCTTAGTGTAACCTTTGTACTCAGTACTTCCTAGACAAGAGATTGGAGACTATTTGGGAGAAGGAGAGAGGCCAACTGCTGAAGGAACTGACTGGGGAGGTAGAGAAACAGAAGAGTGACAATATGGACTTTGATGTACGTATAAATAGGAGCTGTCAGAGATATGCATATTGAACTCATCCTCTAACATACGCAGTTTCCACGCAGACTCACACAAACTCGTCACACTGATCAAACTTTTCCAGAGCTCCAAGGAAGAAAAAGATGCTTTAGCAAATTTTGCATTACAGAGTAACATTTGTTGTAAAATTATGTGTGTGGAGAAGGGAAGGGAAGGTGGCTGCTTCAGTGCAGATGTGAGCCTTTCCCTTCCTGAAGGCTGGCCACACTTTCCGTGTCTCACTGAAATGGCAAGAGAGGGAAGAAAGCTGGGTGTATGTGCACAGGGTCTGCTGACACAGGCATGGCATTACAGCTTCCAAAACTTAGCAAGAAGAGGAAGAGGAAGCATCAGGCAGCCTGCTCAAGTCCTTCTAGACTTGTTCTGAAACACATAATATCTACCACTGCTTCTGGGATTAAGGAAAAAGTGGAAAGGAGGAGAAGATGGAAAGCATCATTCTTGGAGAGCCCCATATGCAAATTCTATATCCCAGCAGAAAGCTGGAAAGTGGAGATCTCTCCCCAGCTAGCAAACCAGGGCAGATGGGGGCTGTGGGCAGGCAAGTCAGAGAGAGAAGATGAGCAAAGCATGGCAAGAAGAACCTGCAGCAGGGCTGGGCATTTCACATGGTGCTGGCTGGAAAACTTCAAGTCCTCAGCCAATGCAACCTGCACAATGGAACTGCCCCAACTGTATTTTAAAATGTCCAAAAAAAATCCACCACTTTTCAAAACATCTTCCCACAAACATACAAACCAGCCAGGGTAAAGCTATTTGCATTTAAAGCGGCGTGCAACCTATCAAATGCCATGTACGAGGGAAAAATAACAAATGAGACAATCTGAGCATCTCACTGACAAATTCATTTATCTTCACAACATCCAGTGATGCAAACACTCTTCACTATTAGTTGTATGGTAATTCAGTAAATTGGGCACTCGATTATCAAAACCTGTATTACCTTTAAAAATTTATTCCCCTCAGAAGTTTATTTACTTTCTGTGTGTTCACTATCGATTATCAGTGGGAGTTCTGAGCTCACAGGCCTAGCCATAGGCTGTGTAATGCCAAACTGAGCAGTAGACAAGTTCCTCTGAACTGAAGATGAAACTCTAACCAGAACAGCAAACCTAGCAACGGAACTGATCCAGCCTCCCAAATGCCATATCAGTAATTCTAACTAATGGACTGTCTTCCTTTTTCCTTGCCATGCTTTGCCTTCCTGTCCCTCTTCTCTAATAATATTTAAAGTACTCTGAAATCGCATTTACCATTTTCAAAAGTATTACATTAGAACTGCCCTTCAAAGAGTACATATAGCCTCACAGCTTAATTATTATCCTTAGTTGAAATGCATAGTTATAGACTGACAGTCACCTGCTATTTCTGGTGAGAGAAAACACTACTGCAGGCTACTGATCTTGTCGCTTCTCCCTACAAGGATTCATCTCTCAGTCCAGTCTGAGAGAGAAGATACAAGTTATACTGCCATACCGAACAGTGCTAGATCTGCTAACATTTGGAGTGTTACACTTCAGTAAAGTGCTGCCAGACTTTATTCGGTATTGACTTTCCACTGTAAGAATAAATCCATGCTGGACAACCTGCCTTGGGCTTTGCACTCTGACTGTCAAATTAAAGATGAAGAATAAATAAAAAGCTCAAGGCTATATCCCTGCTCACGAGAGTATACAGGTCAGCAATGCATGCCACAGTTCCCAGAAAATATCTTGTATTTAAGCAATCTGGGCATTGCTAACCCATGTAAATTCCTTATCAAATGAAAAAAAAGGTTTAGTATCAGGGTAGCCAAAGGCTTTGCTACATAGAAAAATGTACGCGCAGGTTCAGGACATGCTGTTCCAACTTCAGCAAATGAAAAAACTGAAATCAATCTGCTTTTCAGAGTGTATCCACACAGTTAAAATATCTGAAGGGATGAAACACTTTAGCTAGTCCACAAGTTTCTTCCGAGTCAGGAGGCATTAGGAAGGAAGAACAAATCATCAAATCTTAAAAGTGCAAACGCAATTATCTTCGATTGGAAAAAACACTTCACGTTCAATAGATTCAGTCTTTATTTTTTTTAAATAAACATTTAAAAGAAACAGACATCTGAAAAAAAATTCTCAGTCAAAATCCAGAAAATTTATAAGACTTAACTGTAATGGAATTAAAAAACAAAGGCAAAACCCATTACAAATGACTTTTTGGCAAAGGAATACCTGACAAAAGCAACAGCTGTACTGCTTACCTAGTTAGCAGCTTATCTCACTATTTCTGTCATCTTGGATAGAAAGGCTGGTACTAGGACATACCCCAGAGTGAGGAAAATGGAGATCTTGAACCAAACCCACACACAGAGTTATCTTCTAATGTGTTTAATTGGTTTAAGATTCTTCCATCCCAGCATGAGAGATATTGTTACTAAAAATAAAAAGTGCTCCGTCTCCCGAGCAGCAGTGGAGACCTGCAGGCAGGATGAAGAGGGCATTTTAAGTATTATTGAAAAGGAGAAAGTAAATTAATATAGGTTTAACACAATTGCTCTTTGAAGAGGCTTGTCAAGCCACCTGGCAGGGGTAGCTAAGGAGAGCAAGAAGAGCCAGGCAGTTACAGTCTTGTGAAGTTAATATATACAGGAAAAAAAAAGGAACAATAGTATATTCCTAACTCAGCTCCTCATTCCAACATTCCAAAATCACAAGAACTCTCTTAGACCATTACATTTTCATTCTCCTGGATTTTTTTTTTTTTTTTGTTAGGAAACAATGTCTGATTTAAGACTCAATAGATCAAACACTCTTCAATCCTGAAGGCAAGGAAGGATTAGGTAGAACAGCAGAAGGAAGGGTGCACTGTTGATCTATTTATATTCCACCACCTATTGGGTCAGCAAAGTCTTACATAAAAGCTTTGTAGTAGCTGGAATTTGACTTGCTTTATATACATGACATGAATTAGCTTCCTCTCAGACCTACTTTGCTTAGCCTGATGAAGGGAAATGGTTAGTGCAGTTCTAAATCCAAGTTTTGTTGTCTTAAATACCTCTGATCTCAGAGCAGAAATTCTTTATCTGTCATAGAGATCACTTTGTTCAAACAAATCAAAATATATACATACTTTGAGGGCTTTAGCATTGCAAAAGATTCCCACACTGGTAATGAAGAATAACCTTGAAGGAAGAGAATGAGTACAAACAAAATAATCATTAAAGTAGTACAGAGTTAAAGTTCTGTCCCAGTCTCCTTGACCATTTTTGTATGTTGCAATTTTAGCACTTCTTGAATATCCCAAAGGCTGCAGCAAACAGTAGGTGCCATCCTTTCCATTAAACTAGTCCATTTTTCATTTTATTCCTTGCTGTCTACACCATTCTAAAAGCTTAGGAACTGCTGTACTCTTCAAAATAAAGGCACACCTAATGTTCATAACCACTCCTGGAAGGGAAGGTCTTTCATCATCTCTTGACTTCTTTTTCCTTTTCTGTACATAAATGCAACATTAAGACCAGTTCACGGCATGCCAGATGCAAACAAGATCTCAACAATTAAGTGACAATAAGAATTGTCATATGAAACAAATGACAGAGAGAAGGTGGAGAAGGTGGAACTGAAAACCCTGAACAATTCAGAGTTACTCTCTATGGCAGGCTCAGAAAAGCTTCTGATTTGTATCACTCAACTTTCACTCCTGATTTTACATTGTCTGTCGTGAAAAGCAGACACAACCAGGCACTCATGACATGGGTGAGCAAGTTACTTTGAAGAATGTTAGAGATAAGTAAAAATTAACCTTTAGGGATTATATTTTTATCAGACATATTTTCCCAGGAGAATATTTGCATCTCAGTGGCTTCAATCTAGTTGGAGGAGTAAGGACCAAAAATAAGTTATGCAAAACAACTACCAAACTACAGGATTACAAACTAGACTGCCTAAACAGCCTTAGGCTTCTACTTCATTCATATCATTCATCCTCTAATGTCCCAATCTCTAATCTCACTTTTTATTGCAACTCCCAAATCTCTCTTCCACAGAACTCTTTTAATTGTGTACTTAAATTGAAGCATATGCACATTCTGCTGAATCAGGTCCTTGTGGTTCACTCTCTTCACACTCAAGAGAAATGCTGCTGTCTTTGGTGCTTAATAAACCACAGGTATACATGTTGGCAGTGTGTTAAGAGACATGGAGCCTTTCCTCCTAGCCTAAGGCTGAAATTCAGTGCAAAATCGTATCTGAAGGAACTGAATGAGCATCCATCCATTCTGTCTAGTAACAGAAGTACCCAAACAAACGCAAACTGGAAGCTATTCCCCAAACATTACTGGAGACTTTGGCTATAGCACTGTCAACTTCTACTTTCAGACAGCAGCATACTCTCTTGTGTTCCAGATTAGCCAGAAATCATGATATAACAGCCCTTACAGGAGCAGGTAAGACTCCACTATTACAAATCAGCTTTCCTGTGGTGACACTCAAGATATAGGTTACTGTGTTTCTCCAAATGACAGGAGGTGCTGGGGACTGGAAGGGTGCTTTATTAAATCCTCAAATGGAAGGAAGCCAATTATCCCTTCAAAGTACTCCTGACACTCCTGTACTCGCTGTAAAGCTGTTAAAGTCTCCTGCACAGAACAAACTGCTGAACAACAGAAGCCAGGGAGATACACAAATTAATGTGAATCACATAGAATCACAGAGTGATAGAAAAGTTAGGGTTGGAAAGGAGCTTAAGATCACCTACTTCCAGCCCCCCTGCCATGGCAGGGACACCCCACACTAAACCATGCCACCCAAGGCTCATGACAAAATGCAGGAAAAATCCTCAGCAAGCAAGAAATCATTTCACAGAAAATTATATAATCAGAGGGATATATTTATATACCATCATAAGAACATATCCACACTCTTATACTTGCATACTTTGCACTTCCCTTTTTACTTTACACCTTACATCTTTGCTTGTAAATGCTGTCTATATGGATCTTACATCACCACAACACATTTTCATCTAACGTCCATTAGACAGTCCTGGATTATGCTGTTCTTGGCCCATACTGGAAAGACAGTCAGACATGTTACTGAATAACTTGTCAACCTTACCTTAATTGTAATAGAAAAATATGCTAATAGGGCAGAAATTAGTATTTCTACATTATATTATATTAAATAGACCTCAGATAATTTCTGCTATGCAGTAAGGCTGGTCCCGTTGTTAAAAACTACAGTATTTCACTGCTATGTGCCACATTCTTCCTCCACCTTGGGAAACCATTTTGAAGGTGAGGTATATTCTCATCGTGTAACTATTTCCTGCTTGAACCTGTGAATACATATTATCTTAGCAGGGCTCTTTTTCAGGCATACTGCAAAAGTCTATAATAAAAATGCAACACGGGCCTATTCATAGTCAGATCAGCTGCAAAGAGATTCTTATTTATTAAATAGAGAAATACAGAAGTTCTTTAACTCTGCATAATTTGGAAATGCTGTAAAACCACATCCAATGTTTGCTAATAAAAATTTTATGCAAGCTATCCAGTTCAACATCTTCTGTGCCTTTCAAACAGTTTAGGTTGCATGATACAATTATAATTTACTGTTTTCATCAAGATGAACAATTAATGTACATCCCAAATGCAGAGCATCCACACGTACGTCTCAACTGCAACTATCCACAGCATAGTGACATCACGTAGCAGAATAAGGCACAGGGTTTACTTTCAGTTAGTTTACATTTAATTTTTCATTCTTTTCAATTTCTTGTACAGAAAAACTAAGTGTTTAAGATCTTCAGATCTTAAATATTTGCATCAGAATTGGTGACACCAGGCTTAACAAAAGCAGGTATTTGTACGAAAACAATGAGGATGGAGAGCTCCTAGACTCTGGAAAGGAAGTGTCCAGCATGGGCAAGCAGGGTGGGAGAACGTGTTTTGGTTCTTCAGTAATACCCAGTAATATTGCAAACTAAGCCAGGCCTCCATTTCACTGACTTCTCTTCCTCAAACAAAAGTATCAAGAAACAAATGGGTGTACATTTTGAAGGGAAGAGTTACAGACATATTGAGATGAAGATAAGGTTCATCAGGAGGGAAAAAGGTAAAAAAGAGTAAGTTACAGTGGTTTGTAGACACTGTTGTTACAGGGTTTATGTCTCTGTCCAGGTGAGTCTAGTTGTGTAGAAGGTTTATTCTCTTGGATTTTTTGTCACTGCTGAGCAATAGGAATCAATTTAGGCATTTGCAGGCAACTTTTGATTTTTTCAGACAAAAGCAACAGTATGTGACATTCCTCAGCAGCTCCTGCCTGTAGCAGATGAGAAGACTGCTCTGTTATCCCGAAGCACCAGCAAAGGCCACATAGACAACGTTTCCTAAGGGCATGCTAGGTACTTCTCTAGGAACCAAGATCCACCTAAAAACACTAACCACTTCTAAACTCTGGGAAAAAAACCAAAACAAACAAATAAAGAAACCAACAACAAAGATTTGAGGTCCCTAACAGCGGAAGTTACAGCAAAAATCAAAATGTACTTGTGACACATAGAATGCAATGTTGTTCTAAGTGGGAGTAAGCTCCAAATCAAATCCACACACAAATCATCAAAATATGAGACAGGCTCTCCTGTCAGAGGAAGCAAGCTGCTTTCTGTGCCAGATCTGTGGAAGTACTTTGCTACTATTAGAAATGAGTTTTGTTTCCTCTAGAAACAGATTTTAAAATGGTTCCTAGATCCAGAGAACAGTGCCAAATAAAAGTAAGCCTAAGCTATGTAGTGGGTTTATGCTGCTTTCTGATGCCTGTGTTTTAGGTTTTCTTTGGCTTCTCTGAATAGGCTTGACAAAATTCCTTTATACCAATGCCTCAGCAGGAAAAACAACATGCAATCACATCTGGGGATTGCTTTACATCCCAGGTAGTAAAACAATCAATAACGTAGAAAAACTCATCACTGCTTGCAGAACCATTTCAGAAGCATGAGCTGCACAAAGAAAATCATTTTCTCTTTTCCACTGTGAAACTCAACTCCTCCCCACTGTCCCTGCATTTTAAATAGATCCCAAAAATTAATATGTTAGAAAAGCTTGAGCTCATGCTAAGAACCCTTCCAGTATTAACATAATTAATGTCATCAGTAATATCTGAGTTTGCAGAAACAGCAGGTGAATCAATGGCAATGATGTATTCACACAAGAAAAGAATGTGACCTTTAAAATCCATAGGGCTTTATCAGAACATAATTCTAAAGTGGGCTGCTTGTAGCTGATGGGAAGAAGAAAACTGAATGTAGCTAAGGAGAGACACCACATATCCAAAGGAAATTAAAAGTACAATTGAAACATAAAGCACTGGACCTCCTTACAGAAGGTGCCTCGCCTATAACAAAAGGTGAGGCAGCTCACAGGACACCTGCAGAAGCCACTCCAAGGAACGCTATGATACGTGATAGGCAATTAGAAGGACAATACTGCAATTCAAATATGGCTAGATGGATTTTTTATCCAGAATGCTTAAAATTAAGTTAAATGCTTTAAAACCCCAAACAATTTGGAATAACTTTGCCCACTTTTAACTTTAGCACATCAAACAATTTTCCCTTCTGTAAGTGAACACTGAAAGTGATTCAGCGATTGAAACAACTTCATTTTGTCTTTACTACTTCAAACATTCAATCATTTCAACACAGCTGAACTATTACGATAATATTTCAAGGTTCTCTTCAATAAGTGAACTAGAGGGAGTTTCATAGAAATAATCTGCCAAGGGGTTCTGGTGAATAACTTCATTTTCATAGATGAGGTTGCAACCAGAAGCCCTCAGAGGAATTTACCTCCCTGTAAATCATTGCAGCCTGTGTTCTTTACAGAGTTGAAACGCAGTATGTCACCACAGTCATGTAACAAAATTAGCTTTAATGGAATGAGGTATTTTGAACCTTGACAGGCCTCTTTATGTTACACCATTATTCAATTGTTTTAAAATATGCATTATACTGGCTTGCTGATAAAATAAAGCTTGGCTTGATTTCATGTCATTTTTGCAATGCTGTAGGAGTGGAATTTTTTTACATGTCTAAGAGGACTTTCACACTTCCCCATACTGACAGGGTACAGACCTGAGCAGAGGAACAAAGACTTCTTTGACCAAATTTTCTAATGGGATAAACATGGCTGCTTAGCTGTCGTTTTCACATATTTTCATTTGAATAACCTGTAGCCTTGTGTGAAGAGTGAAAAAAAAAAACCCAACCTAAAAGGCCTTTAAAAGGCAGTTTTATACAGCACTGTTTGTGACCAGTCAATGCCTTTGTTCCTTGAAGGCCTCTGCAGTAATTTCTCCATTGTGCACAGTGATGTTTATTGAAAATGGCATAGCTGAGCATCAGCAGGTTCCCCTGCTGTTCAGATTATCTATCCTCTGAACTCCAAGTAACATGTCCTCTGAAAGTGTCCCTCTGGTAAAATAAGCAACTGAGTACAAAAAGCCTCAATGACTTCCAACTGCCAGAGCTTCTGTTGTAACTATGTGCTTCCCCCTCCCCCGAATAATGTTTAATTTTTTTTCCTCCTTCACTTCATGACTCCTCTTACAGAGTTCTCTAGCACACCAGCCTATTGAGCTCCAAAGACTACTTCTGATAATCCACAGGTTTATCAGATTCATGTATTTTAGAAGAGTAAGTAACTTACTGGAGGTATTAATACATCATGGACTGCTAAGAACAGATCTACAGATTGGAAATTGATGGGAGATGGGGCTTTGGCATAAATTGATTCATTGTTACCAGTTTGTACAGCTTCACACTGTCAATATCATTCACCTTGGGTTACCCCAGGAAGGAGACAAATCCTATAAATGAGCTAGAAAGACAGGATGTCTCACTGAATAGGCAATATGCTACAACTGAGTAAAAACTTGAACAATTATGAGTGCTACACTGCACATCACAAACTACAAATAATGTCCCCAAAGTAGCTTTTTAGTAACTGCAAATTAGAGAGACTGTGAAATAAGCATGAAGATTTGCCCACAGCCATAGAATGAACTGGTAAGAGACAAGGAAAGATATCTCAGGAGGTGTTTGGCTTCAAGTCTTGTGCTTCAATAGACAATACTGCCTCTCTCTTTAGACAGCTAGGAACTGTGCTGTAAGGCTAATGGAAACTCTTACTATAACCTGGAGTGACTGTGCAGTAGCACAGATTGCTGCAATCATGCTATGGAGCTGGTGCCAGTGGTTCCCTTCATTCCGCATTTTTCTTGCTTTTGGTAAGTTCTCATTCACCCTAACTAAAAAGCAGGGTGGTTCTGAATCACTGCCAAACATTATTAAGGGAAGTTGGGGGGCAGGAAGGAAATAAAAATGACTGCTTGCAGAATTAAAGTGTTTTTTAGTGTCTAGAATGGCATATTAAGGACAAAAAATAGATGTATTAGGTCTGACAATAGAAGCAAAATGCTTCTAGGTAGGAAAATGAATAAATCTCTGAAACTTATCAATAATATTCTTATTCATTAAGACAACTTAAAACCACCAGAAATATAAATAGGAGAGTCATGGGGGAAAATACCACATTTGTTCCTTTCCTGATTCATACTAATTCAAACAGGGTTCCTGTAAAAATGCTTAATTTCCTTTCTTTCTTTTTTTTTTCCTGGACACGCAAGCATATTTGGAGCTCAAAGTGCTTCAACCAAGCCCGTATGTGGGTCATGCTGAATATTACAGGTTGCTTCTTTGTTCCCTTATGACAAGTGGCGAGCTACGTTAGAAAATCTCCCCCACTCTGAAAGTTTGAGATGCTCTTGATACAGCTTCTAACATCTCTTAATATACAAGGCTTCCTTGCACAGAATTTCATTAGGTGCAAAAGCAAGCCCAATGAAGATGTGCTTTTTCATGTATTCAAATGCCCTCAAAATTGCCATCTCCCGCAAATGTAGTAATAATTTTGCAAAACAAAGTCAGCAGTTAATCTGAAAGGACAAAGTCTCAAGATGAATCCTAGGGCTGCTCATGGGCGGCAGGGACAGGCAGGCACCAGTTTGTACAAAGTGACCATCCATTTTGTACAGAATGACATTCCGAGATTACTGGCTAAAGGACTCTGAAGAGCTGAACCAATATAGACATACTTTGCTTAAGTAAGTCCAAACACTCCATCAGCACCCTCAGAGTCAGACTCCTTGAGCATGGGCAGTCAGTGGTGGAGCCATTAGTCTAAATCTTAGAGAAAATGACAAGACTTGATGCTGTTTGGTTAAAACACTAAAAATAACCTCTCCATGTTAGGCAGAGCTATGCTTCCAAAATGAATGCCACCCAACCAGCTCTATTACAAGAATCCAGGAATAGACCTACACTCTAATGGAACTGTATTTGGGGATTAGCTTTTTCCATATCCATTGAAGCTTCCCAGAGTTGGACAGCAAGCAGGCAGCCACTGTGGGAAGCATCCACCCTGTTGCATCTTGCCTTGTTTCCTTTTTCATTGCATTCTTTCAGAATCTGTTGGGATCAGAGCAGAACAATGTCTGAGCATAGTTATGGAATAAAACAAAAAAAATCTTCTGGAAAAAAAGTATTAAGTTCCAGCAGTAAGCTTTTCCTAGCTTAACTTGAAAATGCAAAACAAAGTAGTTCCAGCCTCACCAGACGCAGCTGAGAATGGGCAAGGACGCATTAGTTTTGCTCATTATGTATTGTTTTTATGCAATCCATTAACACATACAGTTCAACATTTTAGTTGAAAATCTTTTAAATCTTAGGCGTCTAATTTAGCTGAGCTTCTAAGCATGGGGCTGCCATTTTTCCTTTCACAAAATGCCTTGCAGAAACATAGATCTCCATTTATATAGGCTGTCTAAACATTTGATAGACCTATCTCATCAGATTGCTCCACATAGGCCAATTAGAAGGAGTAACAGCAGACCTGTTATCAAAGATGCACACTGTGAGTATACAGCTGGCACCCAGAATGAAAGAATCAGCCTGGTCTGGTCTGGCTGTCCCTACCCAGATCGACTCCAGTGTTTCAGCACTGCACACTTATGCAGCATAGGCCAGGAACAGGGGCTAATGATAATGAGATGGCCCTGCACTCAGCAGCTCAGTTAGAGCAGAACTTTGAGTGTTTAAGCTCCCTACTGACGGTCATGAGTGAAATTTTGAGCTTTGTACTTTGGGAGACCCTGTCCTTGTCTGCTCTCTCCAAAATAGGAATAGCTTCTTGTAAAACCTACCAGCTACTTAGCTGCACAACTAGTAAACCAACATTTCAGAAAAGGATGCAAGAGTACTTAGAGGAGCCTCAAGCGACCCAGACAAATACTTTGCAAAATGGTAACCCAATCTTGCTTAAAGTTAGAAGAAACAAACCTATGGGGAAGGCAGTTACTGTGGAGTGCATTTTAGTTCAACCAAGATGAGCTGCTTGGCTTCCAAACACTTGTTCTATTTATTCCTCTACTACAATCTTCTCAGTGTGACGTCTTTAACGAGGAGATCACAACACCCTCTATACTGACCAGAGAGATTAAGCAACACACACACATACATACACAACGAGAAAGCAAGGGTATTTGAGATTTAACTCAAAATCTCTGCTGGTTTGCCATAAAGATTTGACATTTAAATGACTGAATAATGTTAATCTTACACTAACATTAGATGGCAGTTATGAGTAGGTATTACAGGATAAGTCCAAACAATTTTCTTTTGAATATTATATTATCACTATATAAAAGATGTCTGCTGATTTTCCCTGGGGATCTTCTGTTTCTGGGAGATACGGATTTAATGGTGGACTTGCCTATGCCTTGCTGGCACTTAGACCATGAGCTAGTGAGCAAGGGGTTTGTTTTTTCATTTTCATAAAGCTCTATAAACATACTACTATGACACACTGCAGCAATGTCAACTGATGTAAGCTCAGGGCGAAGTCCATCTACTATTGAAATGACCAGTACCAGATTTTATATTATTTCTTTAGAGATTAATTGGCATACCCAAGAACATAAAAGAAGTAATTAACCTCTCATTTCTATACCCGCATTTGTAAGAGACTGCTTTTGGGTGAGAAGTGGGAATGAAAAAATAAGATCACAGTTAAAAAGAGAAAAATTATCTCTTGTCCATAGCCTGGCCTCAATACAAAGCAAGCACATACTGCAGCACTAAATTAGGGTGTTTTTTTTAATAGAAAAACTAACAATCTTTGCTAGAAGTGCATAGCTGAATGCTCAGATTTGTGGCATCTGAACAGTCTTTCATTTGAATAAGTCTGCTTTAATCGCTTATTTTCTATCTTTTTCCATTGCAAGACAAACAAAGATACCATTGAGGATGCATCTCCCCGATAAGGCAATCAGAACATGAGCTTGCAATTACAGTAATATTTTGCATAAAGGCTTTCCTTATAATCCAAAAGAGCTCTAATTCCAAACCCCATTACTCCACTATGCTGCGTCCCCAACAGTGCAAAAATACTTCATATTCTTTGTGCTTGTATGCCAAGCAGCTCAACTGGGCTTCCTCTCATTACAGAACTTTTATATATTCCATTTCCAAGGATAAAAAGGCAGAGTGTGGTAGCATCACTGAATGTCAGCAGTTCAACAACACCTGGTTCTTTCTTACTGCTGTTCCTTTGGACTGCTGCCCATGTCAAAGATCAGCACCATGTAGTTTGCACATACATGATGCATGTACTATGTTCATAAAGCCCTCTATTAATCATTCCTGTACTGCCATAAATTAACATTAAGGAGGTGATTAGAGAGTTCACAAAGGAAACAGTCCTGCTAACTTGGTTACTTTTCTCAGATGGATACTCTTTACTTAAAATGTTCTACACAGAACAAATACATATTCCCTTCCATTGCATTATCACTGGGGTGAGATCCTGTTCTGAGCTGGCCCTAAAAACGCTCCTCCATGCATAGGAAAGCAGATAACCTTAACTCTGGATATGGAAGCAACAGCAGCTACCACGAAAGTCTTCAAGAGCCACAACTTTAAAGAATTCTTAAGTGATAATTTGTTGCTCTCCAGCAATCCTATATAGTTGGTGAGTCTTTGGCACATGAAAGTAGGGTTCTTTCACATCAACAGCAGTTCATCCACCTCTTTTGAATGAGAGACAACTAGCTGTCCCTAGAGAGAAAGTCCTGCCTTTAAGTTTTTATATTTTTGATAAAGTTGATGTTGATTAGCCTCTTGTTCTTCAAGGGAGTCAGGAAAGAGAAGAAATAAAACTGCTTTCAAGAGCATATTTTAACTTGTGCTGATGAGAACAGAAAGTAGGCCAGGGGAGATTTCAGACTTACTGTCAAGTGAGACTATACAGAACAAAGCAAAATATTACTACTGAAAAAGACTATTTGTAAAAACTTTTAGGGAAAATCTGTAGCTCAGCCTTCACATGTCTTGATTCTGGAAAGGTCTGTAGAAGAGGAAGAATTCATTTGTGCAAAGAGCTTGAGGGATTCCAGGATTTTTATTTGGCTGTGGAAAATTTAGACTGCTAGCATGCCAAACCCCCATCAGATCAATAAAGTCTGCAGTCATTATATCTGATAGCTCCTACCTTCCAGGAAATGAGCATGGGAGCTTTATTCTAATTGTTAATAGGCAGGTGTTCTCAGCATCACAATCAACAGTAAGGACAGCACTTAGAGATTCTTGTAGGCAGTCTCAGAGAGGGTACAAATAAAGGTCAAGCACTGAATTCCTCCTGCATTCTCACACTGGCTCTGTCTAAATCCCCCTTGCTCTACCAAAAGAGAATTTGTTCCTCCATACCTTATCAACACAATTAATTTGTAAACAGTACCTTTCACCAGCAATTGTATTAACTAGGAGTTTGACAATGCACGGGAGCCAATCTGGATTAAGGTACAGACTGAATTTAAGAGCTGAGCTAACTATGCCTTATTTAACCCTTGCCTGGCTGCTCTTACTCTTCATCAAGAGAGTTCAATTCCAAAGCTCTACAGTGACTTCTGTGATTTGGAACTGGGCACACTCATCCTGGGATAAAAGTATACGCAATGGGAAAATCAAGCAGAAATAAACTGGAGTAGATTTTAAGTATATAAATCATAGAGTTTTATCGTGATTAGAACTACTTGCAAAAGCAGAGCAACCTCTTCTTTGACACTGCGGAAAAAAAGTGTAGATACCAGTTTGTGTCAATGCAGTACATTTACACAGTGTAGTTACACCCATATAAACACTCCTGGCACCAACAAGTTCCACACTGCCCAAGCCAGCTGGCATAAAGATGGTGTGTATTCCCTCGGGGTGAGATTACAGCTCTGTGCACTCTTCAGGAAAGGAGGCCAGACAATTGAACTTCTTTTTCCAGGTGTGCTCGTATGTCCTTGCTCACAAGTAATGCTAAAAAAATGACAAAAATGCATGAAATCATGAAAGATATTCTTTACTTAGCTTTGAAAGCAAATGCCAATTGCAGCCTTCAGCAAAAAGGTGCAACAAGTGTTGCTGCTGCTGCAGTACACCTGTTAATTAGTCTACAAGGACTTGTGTTTATGACAAAAGTGAAAACTAACCATTGCAGTAAAAGTAATACCAGCCAAACACAGTTCTACTGTTTTGTTCAGCCTCATAGCAATACTTTGCATATATGCACCAGCATAAACACGCCACTTGAGTTAGTTAGTAGGGCAGAAGTCACAGAGTTCTACTAAAGTTGGTTTATTCAAAGCACTTCAGGCTTTTTTGAACCTCTGCACATTTAAGTGCCACACAATATCTCACCCGCCGGGTATCACCTGCTGTTTCAACCCAGTGTTGCTCTGTAACCAGGGATACATCTAGAGATCACAACAGGTTCTCTGGGAAAGCAACTAAGTATCCTTGAAATGCAATTAGAGAATCACAAGGGGATATAATCTTACTGAGATTTTATAGTAGAACAGTATTTAGCCCTGGCGCTAACACTCTTCACCTAATAAAATAAAAATTCAAATCAGCCAGAGAAACAGCTATGACAAGAACTTTCATCAAGTCCACAATGACAAATGCCAGTGTCCTATTTGCTGACGCGGCACAGCATGGAAACAAGCCACCCTTTCCTGGCATTAGCTTAAATAGGACCTTGGATATACACTCCATGTAGAAAGCACTGGTGTGAATTTCACTGGAGCTACAATACAACCCTTACAGGCAGGAGCTCCATGACTAAACATGCACAGCACCTTTACTGCCAGCTACCCTGTTTTCCCGGGATGAACTGGCAAAACCTTATTACGAACACAACACCAAACTGACGGACTAAGTAAGGATGTGAATATTTAGATGGATGTCAATTCACAGAACAAAACCATAGAGAGAGTCAGATGTAGTTCTCAAAGGGACAAGAGAAAAACTGGTCATGGATCTGAGCCTCTAAAGCAGTTATATGTCTGGAGCACTGTGCAGGCAGGGCCACAAGCTGCAACAAGCTGGTTTTGGTTTTCCACTTAAAACTGACAGGACCAAGATCATTCAAGGAAAACAAGTTCACTACCTGCTCTCTTCTGAGGAAGGGAAAACAAGGCTAACAGACCAAGTGGAGAATCAGAACAAAACTGAAAATACAGTCTGGAGGGAAAGATTGTCAGTTGTGCGAGGAAACAAATCTTGTAAATGGACAAGAGGCTGCTGAAAGCAGAGGTAGAGGAATAAAAGGGGATTTACACAGACTGAGGCAGAACTCTCAAAAAACAAGGACTCCATATCAGAATTACTATGCTTTTTTTAGAAGCCTACTAGAACATTAGAAGTGCTTAAATTTGCAGTGTGGATTTGTGATTTGACAATTTAACCATCCCAACATTTTATACAGTGTTAGACAGTACAGCAGCCTGAAAGAGAATAAGTTGTTTGGAAAAGCAATAGGACAAAAGATGGAAATTAGAAGTAAACAAATCAGTTCCAAATGAGTTTAGAACAGGTAAAATACTAATATTTGCTTCTGAATGCTGTATGTTAATCAACCTCTCTACACATACAATAACATGAACTAGACGGATGCAAACCTCTGAGCATGTCACCAAGGGATCTCTTGAAGATATGGGGGTCTGTGCCCAAGCCAGCACCTCTTTACTTTAGCGCACATTGGAATTCAGATGAAGAACATTACTGTAGGGATACAATAATGAAATCCTCACTGAAATGACATAAAAAGTAATGACCTCTATTACTTCCAAGCAGCTCCTATAGCTTTCATTGCCAATAAATCTACAGCTATGTTTATACTAAGCTTTGATGTTCATTATTTTAAGAAGTTTGTAGCTGTAAATTAGATTTCCAGAGTATTTAACTCAGACTTTTATAATTTTAATAAGAATTTATTAATAATTTTTCAGCTGAAGCAATGGAATATCTTATTTCTCTGTGAAAACAACAGCATGTATAAATAACGCAATTAGGTGTAGCTCACTTGTTGGCTTTTTTTTTCAACTTAGTTAATAGTAACAAAATAACAGAAATTTAGTTATTGAAAAGCTAGACTTTCCCACAGCTAATACAAATACTACAGTTTAAACGTATTATTAAGGTATTTCAAAGTGTGAACTTCATAAACATTCATATTAAGTGAATGCCAAAGTTGTGAAGTTGTACATAAAAAGCTCAAAAATGACATAATTAGCAATATCTGCACCATTTACAGGTGCAACTACATTAAACCATACTCTTCATTCATTTGAGTTCACACCTTTTAAGCATTTCTCTGCTTTAGTCACAGCTTTTACTATTTCAGAGCCTGCAAAACTGGGACTTACGTAAACAACATTAATTAGGAAAACGAGGAACTAATCTTTTTCAGTCAAATAAATGCAAGAGTCCATGATGAACTGTGAAACATTTTCACCTGGCCACTGGCAGGGCTCTATTTAGATGAGAAAGAGGCCCTTAATGAAGACACTATAGTTTGAGGTCTCAGATGGGTAGAGGCTTGTTCTATAGCTGTTTGGTTAATGCCTTATCTCTGCTTTGCTGGACAGGGAGAAGGAGGTCTTGACTCTTGTCTCTGAGTAACACCAAGAAGCTTGAAGTGGTAAGCTAACAGCTTTCCTTGGGAAATCTGTTTTGATTTTGCAAGTAGTATTTTAGTTCAAGCTACTTTAAAATGCTTTTGTGTCTTGGTCTTTTGTTTTGTTTAATGCTCTAAGGAACTTACTGTAATGACAGAGTGGAGAGTGCTAGGCAGAACCAGGGAACTAATTTTTTTTCTTTCTCTGTATGCAGCTAAATATTTCTCCATAGAAGCTAAGCTTTAAGGTCAGTGTTACATCAATATAATGCAGTTCCCTTTGAAGAAATTATAGGGGGAAGCACATAAAACAATTCCTTCCTGGAGCTGTATAAATACTGTGCTTTTATGGCAACAGTGTCACTGTAATGATTCCTTGTGGATTAATGAGGGTACCATAAATGAACAGCTCAAACTGCACTGAGGGACTTTATTGGCTCCTCTCTATCCTTCTGGAAAAGGTATTCTAAAATTAACATGCATTTGCTCTCTAACGCTGCAATGGGATTTTCAGCCTATGATTTCCTATGTCAGGCTCATAATGGGAGCTGCAGGAGAATAGTCTCTAATGGCATTTACTACACAGTCTGTATTTGTGACTGCCTGGTGACTGGGCAAGACACACAGAACAGTCATGCTAAAGACCCCTTGTACAGACCAAGGGGAAGAAAAGATGATTACTGTACCAAAGTCATATTAGATGCATTTACTCTTAAAGAAGATATGCAACCACAGATTTAGCAATGTGAAGCTTAAATGATCAACTAATAATACAAATGTAGGATTTTAGAATTGGTGCTACAAGGGTAATTAAGCATGGTAATGTGAGAAGCCTATTCAGGTGAGTTGCAGCTGAATGTTGGAGAAGACAGCGTAAGAGTGTGCTGAGAACAAGCTCATCTGACTTAAGCAGCGGCTATGGCCATGGCACAGTTGGACTGAACTGCTGTTCACAGCCTTCTCCAGCTGCTTGCTACTTTCTCCCTCAAATCTAACAGCTGAGCTGTTAGTAAAACTACTAACTTGATCTACTCGATCATCACAGGTCTCTGCTCCTTAACCTATTGCTTAAGCTGTTCAAGCTTGTATGGCTCATTCTGAGGGAAACAAGAGGTTTGCAGTGCTCATTTGAGCAGCTCAGCTAGTAAATCTGAAAATGAGGTAATAAGCAGCTGGGGATGGCAATCTGTGCTCCACACAGCTGGTGTGACAAATATGTAAAGGCAGATATTTTTCAGATGTCCCCTCTCCTCAAAAGCAACGAACCCATAATACTTTGTAGACTGAGGGTATGGAGCTTTTTAAAAGTCACTTAAAGGCTAATAAGGTTCAAGTAATAAATAACCATCAGAAGGACTTTTGTGCCATTTCAGTGGTATGGATAAGAAAGTAACTTTACCAGAATGATGTCAGATAGCTAAGCATTCTAATGCACTAGAGTCTACCCTAAAGACTTTAAATTGTATGTCAAATATCTATCTGCAGAAGATCCTTCTGTATTAGAGGTTAGTATGCATTTCTTGGTGTGCAATCTCCAGGTGGGCTGGTCTCTTCTACCATGTGGTGCTACACTAACAGGGACAGTGGTGGTTCTACCCTCTCTCTGCAAATCCCTTCCTTCAAAATGAATTGGGGGTACTGCAGAACTGCCTTTAAGTACAAAGCTAGCAGCCTCAGTCCAGCAGATGTATGGAAAATAATTCATCTTTAGCGAGGGTTTCTAAGGATTTTCCTATACACAGAACTAAATTTTAGTTAAAGCAATGCAAATAGCCACTTTTCACTGTCTCCTGAAACCAGAATTTCATTTGACTTTCCAAACAAAAGTTATTTGCTGGTAACTCTCTTCTTGCCCAGCAGACTGTCCCTGATTAGAAGTTCTGGCTTCTTGGATCTTTGCCTTTTGGAAGGGCTGAGATCAACTGAAGCGAAGCAGAAAGAGGCATGAGGGCAGACAATTTGCTTAGGTGGGGTATACATTCACTGGTGACTATAGTGTAAGATCCTCCTAATTTTCTTGATACAATAATTGGGAAAAGATGGATCTAATCACTGGTCCCAGATGAGCTTCTGACTCATTACAGAGCAGATGAAACTTATGTATACAGTGTAGCATACAGACTGACCCATATAAACATTCCTCTATAGAATTACTAAGAAGTAAAATTCCCTGCACCCTCATTTTCTCTAATGGAAGGCAATATTGCTTCTAGTTATGCAGGCAAACCTTTCAGTACACGAGTGGATGAATGTAGCATGATGCTTTTGTGCACTGTTATCCCAAAGGCTGACTGAAAACAAAAAAATTATTTTTCTTGCTTTTTACCTAAGCCTGCCATTCTTCCAGAAGAATGTGCCTGATATTCTAGTCATGAACATAATCAACTCAAAGGCTCACTCATGGCTGAATTAATCTGATACTGTTTCCTTTAAGTCCCTCTTCTATACCTAATATTTCCATCAGAGGGAGAACTCTGTTCAGGAAAAATCTGACAATGGACTCTTGAGTTCATAATTGCAACTGAAAATCCTGGCTGACAATTAGGACTTAACAGCTGAGAAGTGGTTTCCACCGTTCACACGAAACTCAGTTAATGCCATGTGTTTTCTGAACAGAGCCTCCCAAGTACAGCGTGTATTTGGACATGATGTCAACTGAAATGGTTTTGGAAGCTTCATACTAAGGCCCAATAAGCGTTACCTCAGAAACCTCATCTGTTCTTAACACTTATCTGGGAGTGACGCTACACAGATGCCAAAGCTCTTGTTCCTGTAGATGCTCTGGATGCAGGCTCAGCATAGAAAAGCAGCCCTGAGAATGGTGGTATGGGGTTTCTTTTGTATTTGGTCCCCACTATTGTAGTTTGTTTTTTTTTTTTTTCACATCAAATGTAAATGACATGATCTGCTCCTTAAGATACGTGAGCAATAATGTCACCTTTCATGTGCTTACAGAACTAACTGTTCAGCCTGGAGAAGAGGCAGCTGTGTGGAGACCTCATAGCAGCCTTCCAGTATCTGAAGGGGGCCTATAGGGATGCTGGGGAGGGACTATTCATGAGGGAC
>JASSUY010009902.1:0-27281 GCA_032466535.1 Forpus xanthops | reverse complement strand
TGGTGTCATCAGCAAACTTGCTGAGGGCACACTCAATCCCACTGTCCATGTCACTGACAAAGATGTTGAACAACACCAGTCCCAGCACTGATCCCTGAGAGACACCACTTGTTATTGGTCTCCAGCTGGACATTGAATCTGGCGTTAGGTTCACTCAAGTTTCTTGGCTGTGGTGACCCTCTTTTGAGTGCCCTGTGTTCAAAATTGTAGAAGATTGCCAATTTGTTGTGTGATTTAATCAGAAATGTGCTAATACAGCTGTATTAGATATCAGTAGGCAAGCAACCACCAACAATATTTATATTTATATAAGTACACATTAGCTCTAGAGAGAAAACTGCAAATCTGTGGAAAATGTAAATTAGTGCAAACATAAGAATTAAACAAAAGCCTGTTTCCAGATTCCCTCATTTATGCACAACAATCAAACAAATACAATTGTGTTTAACTTGACTTTTCTCAATTAAAAAAGTGTTAGCAATTTGACTGTCAATACATTAGTCTCTCATACACTACCTAAGTTTCAAACCTCTGGACAATTTTAATTGAGTTTATCAAAAGGATGGAGATGAGAGACCTTGAAAGATTTTACAAGTGGCAAACAAGCATTTGATAAAACAAGTGAAGGCAGCTAAGATCCCTGGATCCACATTGTTTGAATTGCCTCACCGCCTGCAAGTCAAATCAGCTGAATGTAATTTGACCACCAAATGCAGCGTATAAAAGCCAGCAGACCAACCAAAAAGGGAAAATTGTAGTGATATTGTTCAATCAGCCAAAGACAAAACTGTGGTATGAAAGTTCTGTCTCATTAGTACTCCAATACTGGAGGGGATGAATGAAAGATTTTAATATAATTAGGGAACTGGGGAAAACAGATTTTGAGAGCAAGATGTACATAGGGAATACAGGAAGAAACTTAAGGTATTTTAGCAGTATAAGAAAGACCTAGAAAACCTACTGAGGTTTCTTCCTACTTGAAATATTCTATGATTCTAAGTGAGGAAGACTCTAGTGTGAAAAATGCACTATTCTGTTATAAAAGTGACTTCAATAATTCCAGTGCTTCCAAACCAATTCTTTTCCCTAAATTATTTTTCCTCAGATCACATTAGAAGATCCACACCTCATCCCATGCCCATGCATTTCAAAATTGCTTAGTAATACTCTTTTCAAGTTTTTATAATTTTATGAAAAAGAAGTATTTTCCAAAAGGGTGCTCTTACTGGTATTTCTGTAGCAGTAAGCTCTGGCCCTAATTCCAATACAGTAATTAGAAGTCTTATTTCTGTAAGTGCTACTGGAGTCAGACCTTATTAGACCCAGAATTACTGGTAAAGATGTCCTAACAGCTTTGCAGTGCCATTTTAGCTCTTGACAGTAGGAGTATTTGACCTTCCCTTTGAACAATAGTATGTCCTCAAAGCACTTATTTCTACTTACAGGGTCTCCACTTGATATAAGATTATGAACCTAATGCTTTATTGTAAAATTTTAAGAAGAGTCCTTGCAAAATCTTTTTGATTTTTTTTTTTTTTTTACATTATATTAGCAGGTAAAAAATAGGACCACATTTTAACTGCAAAGCAGGCTGTTTGGCTAGCTGACTAGAAAGACATCTACAACCCCCAAGGATGAAACAGAGGCAATTTAGAATTTCTGCACTAAAGATCTTGTAACTGATGATTGATGTAGTCTCCATTGAGCAGTCCTCAGGCTTAGACAAACACAATACTACCTTAAATTAACTCCTGCTCTGGACAGCTCCAATGTCGCTTTGCAATTGGGATTTGAAATGGCACGTGTCCCCTCCAGCTATGCTTTTATTTGCCTGTCAAGCAATTCCTCTGTCTGGCCCACCTATCCATGTCCCACAGAGCACAGTACTGTAGAAGGCTTCATATAGTGTGAGTAATATTTTCATAGTTAACATAAATATGAGTATCCTAAAGACTGTATATGCACAAGTCTGTACAGAATGAAGACCAGACTCACATGAAGACAAATGCAAATAAACATTCTAAACAGAAAAATAAAACCAAAAACCAACAACACCCCATCTCCCCATCTAACTAAAAGACTACTTTAAAGCTATTTCATACAAAATAATCAAAACTTTCATGCCAGATAATAGAAGTGTTTAACTATCATTAAACAAAATTTGTAACAGTACATTCACTGCTGTCAGGAGTGGAGCGTATTGAGGTTAGCATTGATATTCAACCTTAATTAGGGTGTCAATATTGGATGAAGATGTTATGTTTTTTGTATCATGCAACAATTTGCACAAACCTACCCCTTCCAATTAATCCTCCACAAAGAAAAATTAGGAACAAAAAATTATTATTCAGCAAGTTTCTACTGATTTCTTCTCTCAAGAACCTATATATGTTCCTAAGAACTTAGGTAAAAAATTTTAACTTCAAGTAATGGAAGTTTTAAGATGTTTGGAAGTTTCATAAATCATAGTTGAAAGCCTCTCAAGAATGTAATTTTCTTAGTAGGAAGCATAGATAAGGTCCTGAAATAATTATTACAAAATATTTTTTATCTTTTTTTTTTAGTTTGCATCTTCCTTCAAGGGAAATTAATATACACTACAAGATGGGCAATTCCTTCCAATGGCATAGTTGCTTACCATTTTGTAGCTATGCAACACAGCAATTTTTTAATTATTTTTTGTAGAAAACAAACACAGGGATCATAATTTGAGCATTTTAATCAATTTTATAGATGAGCAAACTGATGTGCCCTACAATTAATAACTACACTTATAAATTTAAAAAAATATGTAAAATGAAATTTAATTTATAAAGTTCATAGAAAATTATTTGTTATGTAAAATACATTATAAAGTGTATAAAATAAAACATAAAATAATTTATTAATATAAAATAGATTAAATTTTGAAAGCTACTTTGGTTTTAGTTTATGTAAACTGATTTTCTCCCTCCCAAGCTGTTGCATACACTGCTTCACTGGGGTCTTTAATACATTTGCTTCCATTTCATGAATGGATACTTGGCTGTAGTTAACAAGAACTGGGGATTTACAGAATGATGTGAGTTAGTGTTTAATCCTAACAAGAAAGTTGGACAGGAAAAAAAAAAATCCTCTTTGGAAAAATATTTCTATCAACATTTCCTCCACTTTGCTGAATAAATAATGTTTTGGAAATAAGAAATTATTCCTTTTCACAAAAATCTGTAGCTGACTTATAGCTTCCTATATCCTCTGCTCAACAAGGATACGAGACGTCAGGATTTAGTCTTACAGAATGCTTCAGGTACCATCTCATTTTCTTTCCTATCTAAATGGGAATTAACAAATTAGTTCATTCTATTTCTAACCTGAAGAAGAACTTGTAGGCCTGAAAGCTGGTTCACTTTCTTTTGCATTTCCTTTAGGAATAACCGTGTCTTTTTAATTTTGGACCAATTCCAAAGACTCTAAGGCTTATATCCTGCCAAAACTTTCAGTACTTTTTTTCTCTTTTTGTCAGCATAGACAGAAGCATTCTAATGCAATAAGATGGTTAGCATTCAATATAATTTATTAAATATTGAAATATGTGCAATCAAGATTGCAACGAACATTCAGTGCCCAGGTTTGTTCTATAAATAGTTTATTAGACACAGGGAAGCTTTATATCAAGCACCAACATGCTGCATAAGTGCTTTTTTGATAGTTACATTAATTAGGAAAACTGGAATTTTCCAGGCTCTTTGTGTGCTCAGCTGCTTATGTTATATTGCTTTCCCAAACTCTAGCTTTTAGGAGTTAGTAGACTTCGACATGCAAATTTTTTTTAGAACGCTGATTGCCTTATTAGCAAAGCTGTTTTGCCATTAGTCACAGACTGAGTTCATTTTAATTTCAGCTTTAAAGTCTTTCCAGGCCAAAGGAGATTTAAAATAATAACAAAACCTCAGTGCTATCCAAGTCTGGATCCTAACATCACACATGGAAAACAGAGCCCCGATTAAGCCCAAGAATCCACTGGTAAGTCCCAAGGAGAACTAAGCTTCTCAAATTGGCAATCCAAAACAATCAGCAGAATAAGCAGAGGTCAGTGTAAAGTCACATACTTTCTGTCTGAATCTGCCTACATCAGGCCGGGAGGGATTACTGGCTCTGTACCCTTCCTAATGCTAAAGTGGCTGGTGCTCTCTCCCATTTTAGATATGCAGCTCTGAATCTTTTTCCAACATTAAACATTTTTCCTAGCAAAGAGTAAACCAGAACTTTCTGTAGAAAGAAAGCTGGTGCCTATCACTTTTAAAATAGCAAGTCACAACAGCTCAAGGACTAGAAGTCTTTACCCAGAGTAAAGGGACAGTCTTTAAAATTAGTTCCTTAACCAAGAAAATACAGCTTATTTATTTAAAAGCCTTTTTAGATGAAGATGTGATGATATGCAGAAAAAAATAAGAGCAGTGAAAAAGAAAATAAAAAATAAAAAACTAAGAGGACAAGAGGAAGGATGTATTGTAAACTCAGAATTTAGAGCAGGCACTTGGGATGAACTATTACTGGGTACAAGTCCCCGCTTCCAGAATTGCATTCATATTTAATTCAAGATTTTTTTCACATACAAATAATTCTGAAGTAGAAAACCAAATCCAGAATACCAAGAGTGGTGAACATCCCACCCTCAGGTGAACATTCAAGTTGCCAGCAGAAAGAACAAGGTTACTCTACAAGAAGCAATAAGCCAGGGGTGGCCCCAGAGCAGGCAATGCCCTCATTGACTCAGGTGTACTCCTGCAGAAGACAAGCAGGGTACTGATGACAGGGGCCATCAACAGCCTAAACAAATCCAGTGGTCAACCAGGTTCAGGATCCCTGCAAGAACCAAAGGAGGGAGCAGTAACAGGCTGGTCCAGAGACAAAACTGCCCCATAGGCACAAGGTATCCATCTGCAAAACTGGCCAACAGGCAGACATCCCAGAACACAGCTCAGGAAGTGATAAAGGCCCCCAGACTAAGTAGAAATGAGGCTCCTGGACCCATTGAGAGGTGTAGGGAGTGGTCCCACAGACAGGTGGTCAGGGCCAGTAAGGCCTGGTAGAAGCGTCAGGGCCCTGACATAAAACATCCATCAAGCTTCAAGGTCGAAACCAGGTTTAGGCTGGTTTTAGGCTGGTAATTCTCAGGACAGCAGTGGCCTTGAGTATTAAAATATTCTGATGCAGCTACCATGGGTCTAGAACTCAGATGGTATACTAATGTATGAGCAGCTAAGAAAACAGAATTACAGTATGCCTGTCTCCATTTGCATGTAGGTAACCCACTTTCTTTTTCAGATTTGTCATAGAGTTCAGAATATTGACTTGAATTGGCTGTTAAGGTTCCACTTACCATGTTCGTAACATTCCACTCTCAGTTCAAGAAAAATAACCAGGACTGTGAAAACAAAGAGCAGCATTTCACACTCACTGTGCTTCAGTCACCAAAACAACAGAACAATCCTGATGTTAATTCTCAGTGATAAAGGTTTTGTGGTAATTACATCATTGCTGCCATTAATTTCACAGTGAACATTGTATTCAGCTTGTGTAATCCTCCCATGAAGTAGCACTGATCTCTCAGCCTGGTCTAATTAGACAGATTTCAGGATTACATTAAGGTTAAACATAAGACATTTACAGAGCATGAGGTCATCAAATGACACATAGGAGGCAGCAGTGATAGTGCAGTAATACTCATGACTTCAACAAGTAGAATGTAGCCTTTTGGGATTCTAATGGAAAACTAAACAAACCCTTGAGATCTTGCCAAGTCTACAAACACTGAGCAGAGAAAACATTCAGGAAAATAAATATAGTCCTGTTGATTGTTATAACTGAATTATTTTTTGTCAAAAGCCACATTTTTAATAAAAGCCTAGTACTGGACACCAAAATTCCATTCCAAAGTGGAATTTATTCTGCTGGAGATATATAAAGCTATTTTAATTAACTACTCAAGTCACACTGCCTCCACAAGCCTATTTCTGCTCTATTGAAATCAATAAAAAGGCTCCTATTGATTTCAAGAGGCATGGGATCAAATCCAATGTTAAATTCATCCAGCAGGTAGCAAAGAAAATATCAGCTTAGTATAGAAATGTCATGATGAATGCCTGCCATTTTAGCACTGATTTTATACATTATTCTAAAAAGAATAACAGGAAGGTGCGTCTATTTTACTGAAATATTAATGAGAAATAATAGGCGAATCAGTGAATAAAAATACCACGGAATTATTACCTTGCTTGTGCATTGTTGATATAAAAAAGGGCTGTGGATCCATAAGCTTTTTTATTTATTCAAGCTGTATCAGAAACTCTAATAAGATGCATGATATATCAAAAGTTTGCGTATGCAGAAACTCCCTTGTTTTGCAAAAGCCCAGCCTCTGAAATTCCATATTTTGGTGATATGTAATGATTCCACTACTAGCTAGATACCAGCAAATTAGGTTACTAATTTCAAAGAGCTCACTACAGATAACTTTTCATATATGTGAAGCCAATTAGGCTAGGCTTAAAGATTCTCAGCAAATTACTTTAGAAATATTTGCATTACTAAACTAAAAGAAAACAAGGACAGCTGAAATTCAGTATATTCAGGAACCTTTTATTGAAATAAATGCAGAGTTGGTAATAAAAATACAAGCTCATCAATGTTCATTTACTTACATTTACATATTCTTCTCATGCCTAACTACAGTAGCTTTTCTGATCATGCTTAAAATTTATGGCAAATAATTTCTGTAGTACATACAATGCCAGGTTGCTTTCGGTTTGGTGAGTAAGCAAGAGCACACTACAACTTCATTGCTACAGTTTCATTATAATAGTTTTATTTCCTTAGGATGAAAAGGACAAGTGGGAAAAAAGGGTATGCTTTGGAGACATCATAAGGATCATTTGAACTTGGGAAACTCAGAACACTTGTATAGGTCCCTCTTGGTACCTTGTAGTCTCTGTTTCTTCATCGTTCCTACTGATCACACTGTCTCTTATTGCATGTTAGATAATATGTAATAGTCTCAAAGAGGTGTTTTGTTATAGGGATACAGAATCTCATACAATAAAACAAACTCCCTTGAATATGTCTCAAGGAATAAATGTTAATCTTCCAAAGCACAACTTAATATCAACTATTGAGGATGACAGAATTGCCTTAAGCAATGATTGAGAAGTGCGATTTAAATTCAGAGATTCATTATGGTTTATTTCAGTGCTTCCTAGAAGCAGTACTCCTGCCTATTTGATATCTTGTGAATTGACATGAGATTCAGAGCAGCCCTGAGGAGAAGGACTTGGGGGTGTTGGCTGATGAAAGAATGAACATGATCCGGCAGTGTGCACTTGCAGCCCAGAAAGCCAACCATATCCTGAGCTGCATCAAAAGCAGCATGACCAGCAGAATGAGGGAGGTGATCCTGCCCCTCTACTCTGCTCTCGGGAGACCTCACTCGGTGTATTGTGCACAGTTCTGGTGTCCTCAACATAAAAAGGACATGGAACTATTGGAACAAGTGCAGATGAGGGCCACAAGGATGATGAGGGGACTGGTGCACCTCCCCTATGAAGACAGACTGAGAAAGTTAGGTCTGTTCAATCTGGAGAAGAGAAGGCTGCATGGAGACCTCATAGAAGCCTTCCAGTATCTGAAGGGGGCCTATAGGGATGCTGGGGAGGGTCTCTTCATGAGGGACTGTAGTAAGAGGACAAGGGGTAATGGTTTCAAAGTTAAACAGGGAAAGTTTAGATTGGATCTGAAGAAGCAGATGGTGAGGCACTGGAATGGGTTTCCCAGGGAAGTTGTGAATGCTCCATCTCTGGCAGTGGTCGAGGCTGGGTTGGACATAGCTTTGGGTGACACGTTTTAGTGGGAAGTGTCCCTGCCCATAGCAGGGGAGTTGGAACTAGATGATCTTAAGGTTCTTTCCAACCCTAACTATTCTATGATTCTATGATTTTGTCTTTTTTCTGTGGATGATGACATTAAGATTTCTTTTAGCAAAATACAGCAACGGCAATACACAGTTCAATCAATACCAATTTGAACTCTGTTGCTGCTCTCAATAATATGCTCACCATTATGGCATTGGGCAACCCCAGTTGCAGGGAAGGAATATATGAGTTAAAGCCAACCAAAACCTGTAGCATTTTTCAACATTCTTTTGCCAGTTGATTAATATTTATACTCTGCTTATACTCCCCCCATGCTGGTATTGCTGACTCAGGGAGACATTCACGCTCTTCTAATGAGTTCTATAACATATTTACACCACCAGGTGATCCACTCAACTGTGACATAGTCACCTGATTCATCTAACTGACATAGCTGACTAAAATAAAGGCCACTCTTAAGTCTCCTATGTGTTAAGTCAGTTTCTCTTCAGCAGCTGTAGTCAGTCATACTATATATTATGTCCTGACTTCATGGGCACATCACCCTTGCTCATTGCCTCCAAGCCTTATTCCATTTTAATGAATTATTATTCTTTCACAGTGGTATGACACTATGAACATGTATAACCAAAATCAGTTGTTTGAATTTACTTTCTCATTACATGCTTGAAGAATAGTAAGTCATGAAGATCACTGCTGTGTTCAACACACTGTCCTAAGCTTAATCCTCAGTCCTTCTATTATTCTACTAGCTCCTGCTAAATTTGACCAGAGTCATGACAATTCTGTATGCAATCTTCTAGTCAAGTTTGATATGGGAGGAATACTTCCCTCATGCTCTTATTCAATGAAATACCAGTCTTGGAGCAGGAGCTGAAGTAAAGTACCCATGCATCAATCTCAAGCATAACTTCCTTTTGAGACACTGGTGCAGAAACCTTCCTTAAGTAGAGTCTTATGACTTGAACAACTTTCATGCTAAATGCTTGACTATACTAGTTTCTAACAGCTCTCATACAGCTAAGTTGGAAGACTGAGATTAACATCTGTTACATGG
The DNA here is from genome assembly GCA_032466535.1 of Forpus xanthops. Classification (NCBI taxonomy): domain Eukaryota; kingdom Metazoa; phylum Chordata; class Aves; order Psittaciformes; family Psittacidae; genus Forpus; species Forpus xanthops. The sequence continues at coordinate 18,317 of JASSUY010009902.1, read as the reverse complement.
CAGAATTTCCCAGGTACTTCAGCTTGTGTTTTGACATAAGTAGGTAAACAACAAAGAAAACATGGCCTTTTTGTCAACCAAGGTAAGGTGAAGAACAGTGTGAGATAGACACCTCCATGAAAACAGAGCAAATTCGCTTACAGAGCTCCTAGTTCACATCTGATTTTCTAATCTTAAGGTATACCAATTTAGAGCTACAAGTGATGGAGAAAGCTGATATAGAGCTAAGAGTTAAACAGTAACAGATAGGAGCGAAGATTTCAAAGCAGCATTAATATAAACGACAGCAGAGACCACTACATCAAGCATATTAATATAATGACATACTTATTTTTATATTATGTTGGTAATTCTTTTCATCGTAGAAAAGTTTATAATGTTTGAATTAAAATGGAATTCAGGCCATATTGTACTAGGTGCTTCACAAAACAAGTGTAGGAAAAAAACTCTGTGATTTTGCAGTTAGAATAGAGAAAAAAAATGATCAATTGCAAATATTATTAGCCCCTTTTCTCTAAATATTATGACTAACAAAGTTCCCTGTCCATGCAGATAACTTTCCATTTTAAATTAATCATCTTATATAAATAGTTTAATCTGCAGGGAGTGATTCACCATGCTAACCCCTTAAATGTCTGGAAAACAAAAATTAAATTTAGTGTCCTATTCCAATACAGGAAAAGAAATAAAGTACTAGTGGCAAATCTACCCTACTTTTTTCTGAAAAGCTTTGGTGGTGCTTTGCAAAATGGATTAGATTTTCAGTGTTATTGTTGGCAGAATTATGTACATTTTCTCCTGAGTCTGAAAGGATATTTAAGGATTGGGCACTGAAAGATTGTAATTGCCTGTTCTTTATATTCATAAAGGATGAGCACTGAAATATAATGATATATTCAATAGTAATTCAAAGAGATTCTTACTATAGTATGCCCAAAAGATATTTAGACTAGAGTAAGCCTTTATGCTGAGACTGTTTTGTAACAACATGTATTTTCATAGATACAAGTAAGATTACTCAAATATAATGGAATAATGATGGGAATAATGTGTGTACTACATACAGAGAGTGAAATAATTTAGGCACCTTATTCTCATAATTGAGTCCATGGCTGTGAGCCATGTGCACAATAATAACAACATGCACAGTAATCATAACACATAATGTAAAGAAAATCAAGCACCTCTAAGCAGTGCTAAGAACAGCCAAGATGGACCAATACACTGGTAGTACAATTATTTAAAATATAAGTATTACAATAATAAACATAAATTATTAAATTAGACTATATTAAGTGTGTGTAATTATATTAATCACATTATATTACTGCACTATATTATTGAATATTTCATATGAAAAAAATTGCATATTTCAGAATGCGTTGCCTTGGTTTTACAAAAATCTTTTTTTGATTTAGTAATTTTTGACTTTATACTCTTTACAGTTAATATTGTATTCAGTGCTTTAATGTTATTTCAGACAGAGAAAAATTGCTCGTTATTTCAGTGTAATTCTTTGCCTTTTTTTAAGATAAATTGTTTGGGTATTGGCACACCAAAAAATTCCTGTAATTCTCAAAAAATAAATAATTCAGAATTGAAACTGTTCTACAGTTTCAGCAGTTGCAGTAATTTTGTCTAGTAGTCCTGAGAGAGAACATAAATACTCTAGACCTCAATTAAATACACACTCTCTGCTTTCAGGAAGTATCACCAGTTATTTGCTAAGTTCACCATGTCACAAACAATATTTTTTTTCTCCTTCTTCGTTTTGCAGTAGCTAGGATTCTTTGTTTCTGACCATGTCTGTGTAAATTGACAAAAGTTGTGAGATTGTAGCCTTGGATTCTTGTCCAGATCACTTAACTATTTAGCATCTACAGATGCTGTTGATGTGTCTGATACCATCCAGCATTGCTGCCTCTCAAATGTGCTTGTCATGGCTTAAGGCCCTCATCCAGTTCTGTTTGCTCACTCCCCCCTCCTTCTTCCCCAGTCCCGGGGAATGGGGAGGAGAATCGAAAGAATGCAACTCCCACAGGTTGAGATAGGAACAGTTTGGTAACTAAGGTATAACATAAATCACTACTGCTACCACCAGTAATAATAATGACAAGGCAAATACAAGGAAAGAATATAAGAGCTCACCAACTAATTTCCACCCAGCCCGATCAAGCAGTGCACCCCACAACACCTGATACCAAGTCTGAAAACGCAGTGCCCACTACACCCTTCTGGGTCTCTGCTCTCTGTTTTTTCATCCTGGGCATGATGTGCTGTGGTATGGAATACCTCTTTGGTCAGTCTAGGTCAGGTGTCCTGTCTGCTTTCTCCTGGCCTCCTCCCAGCCTCCCCTCCTCCCTGTCAGAGTATGAAACTCAGAAAGTCCTTGGCCAGCCTAAACATTCTAAGACATAACTATAAACACTGGTGCTATCAGTGCTGTTCCCAAGCTGAAAATCCAAAACACAGTGCTCCACCAGCTACTATGAAAAAGGAAAAATGACTGCTGCTGCTGAACCCATGACAGTGCTGCAAGTGAAATAACAATTACTTGTTTTCTTGGATGCTTAACTCAATTGATCTTTCAGCTCAAACAAGTAAACATAGCAAGTAAACAGCATAGTGAAATGTGTGTATTCACTGTTTTGTGTGAGCTGAAGATCTACTCTGAAATATATCTCTGATTTTAAGATATGGCATGAAACTTTGAGTTTTGCGACCTTCATCATTAGGGATATATGCTGTTTATTTTATTCCTTGGTAAGAAAATGAAGAAAGATCACTCACCAAGAAATATCATGCTTCTCCAGGAAACAACTGTTTGACAGAGAATATTAAGATTTCTAGTATTATCTCCATAGTTGCAGCACCAGCTGTAGAAAATTACAAAGTTCACCCATGGAACCAAAATGTGAAGATTTAGAAAAGATGTTAAATGGCTTCTAGGCAACATTTATTCCTCTCCAATATACAAGAAATTGGAAATATCAACCACTGAGAGTGACTCTTCGCAGGGCTGTCAATAGTCATGCTTTTATTGCTCATCAGAATATTCTTTTAGAATACTCTTTTGAAGAACAAATATTTTTGTCTAGGTCACTGAATCTGCATGTCCAACTAATATACAATAACAGTGACAGGTTATGTAAATTCACTTATTTCACAATCTTGAAAAAAATTAGATATTTTTTTCCTAATGAGATAACAGAGATCAACAAGTGTACCAACAGTTAACTAAAATGCTAATAGGGCCAAAATCATGCTGAAGTAAACTTGAAGCATAGGTGCACTAACCAGTTTTTCAGCTATTGTTGTGATCTAAGAACCAAAATCTTGCCACTTGGACTACAACATATAGTACTGATTGTCACTCGGGCACAAAATAGGATCTCTGTTTTCATATTCATTCTAACTCTACTTCATAGATATCTTCTCACAGATAGCAACTGAAAATTCTTCTGTGCAAGTTTTTCATTTGTTTTGTTCTTTATAATAATTTCACAGATAACAAGTAAGTAGAAACTATTTTCTGTGATAAAACACTGATTGGAAGACATGATATGCATAATCAATAATTGCAAAACACATCCGACATAGAATCATAGAATAGTTAGGGTTGGAAAGGGCCACAATTATTACAATTAATTGACTTTTTTTTTATGCCAGTAAATCTCTGTGAACAAATATTAGCTAATGAACCAAAGGGTCTTTGAAGAAACTTAACTTTCCTTTTTTCAATTAAATGTCACTTGACAGTAATAGTGCAAAACTATTTCACAGTATTTTTGCATTTTTTTTTTTTGTTAAGAGACATTCTCAGAAATCTTATGAGCTTATTTAATTTTTCTCTCAGTTTTGAAGAGAAATCTCTTGGTACTAATGTAGTCTCTTTAGTTATACCACCCTATGGAATGAAAACTACAATATATTTTTTAATTTCTGTAGAATGTCTGTCATATGAAATAATAGTTGGCAATTACAAAACAGTAAAAGTTCCCCTAAAAATATTATAAATATTAACTGTTCAAAGAGTAGTATTTGTCCATGGCATTTTATCTTTATTCTTGTTAAATGATCTTTATAATTGAGACCATTATTTATCATCAGCTGAGCTTGAAAAGTAAAGTTCAAGTTTTTATTGCTTATTGTTGGCGTTATAAGCTTTGAAGCAAATTTCCTTCTTCAAGATCTCATCTTTTATCATTTACCATCAAGGTGTCTCTCATCCCGTTTTTTCTAGGTCAGAAATTGAGATAAGAGAGTAATGTATCTTTGCAGATACTAACTGAACCCTGTGTATTACTTTCAGCTCTGGGGCCCCCAACACAAAAAGGACATCGACCTGCTTGAGCGTGTCCAGAAAGCCATGATGACAGCCCAGAGAATTGGGCTTGTTCAACCTGGAGAAGAGAAGGCTCCAGGGAGATCTAACCCTAACCCTAACCCTTCCAGTACCTAGAAGGGGCCTACAAGAAATGTGGAGAGGGACTTTTTACAAGACCATGCAAGGATAGGACAAGAGGGAATGGCTTTAAGACGATAGAAGGGAGATTTAGATCAGACGTTAGGAAGAGATTCTTCTTAATGAAAGTCATAAGGCACTGGCAGAGGTTGCCCAGAGAAGTTGTGGCTGCCCCATCCCTGACAGTGCTCTAGGCCAGGCTGGATGGGGCTTTGAGCAGCCTGGTCTCATGGGCAAGGTGTCATCGGCCATGGCAGGGAGTTTTGGAACTAAACGGTCTTTAAGGTCTCCTCTAACCCAAACCAGTCTATGGTTCGATGATTCTAAATTTAACCCTGTAAGCATAACAAATGTGCTTGTATTTTAGCTAAAGGTGACTTAGAAATACATCTTTTTGCAAGAAGCCTGAAGTTTGTCATCCAGTGGAATTAAACTGCAGCATACTTGATTCAGCTTTGACATTATGCTGAGGCAGTTGTTTATGTTAACAGGCATTTTTAGGATATCCTTCCAGAACTCTCAAGAGATATATAGTGATTTCTAATATCACAAGCGCAATCTGTGGAGTTAATAATTCTTTTGAAATGTTTCTAATGTATCAATTATTAATTTAACTTTTTTATTTGTTGGCTTTCTACTGATGGCTTTGTAGCTATATGTTGTGGTGGAGAAAATGGAAAGAAGAAGAGTTATATAAATCAAAGAAAAATCATTAGAAGAACTTAAGTTGAAAATCCTCATATCTTTAGTATATTTAATTCAAAATAACAATCTCTCATCTTTAGAATTGTAAATATTTTATAAGAAACTAAAAGCAGGCTAACATGTAAAATATTCTAACAACTAGTACAAAACCTATGATACTGATTCCTAGCTTCCAGGAAAGCAAAAGCTATTTCTCACAAAAAAGGACTGAGTCATCACATGAAACTGCTCATTGTGGAATATCTCATAGACTGCGACTAGGACACTGCACTTTGTAAGTACCTTTTCTGGATAATGGTTTTGGTATTAAAAGCTTTAGCCACAAATGCAATGTATGTATTGTCATCTTCCTTGCTTTTCCAGAAATACTGGTCCATGGTGCATTGTGCTCTAATGCACAGGAATAGATGTATTTCAACAATGGAATGTGATTCTTGTATGTGAATTTCTCATCTCCAAACAAATATCATATTTTTATTTGATTTAGATGAAAGATAACATAAAATATGCATAAACCAGAGGAATGGGTTCAATTTTGCACTTTTTTTCCTTAGAATGGGCCTTAACAAAAATGAAGGGTCATTTATTGCACCATTGCAAGCTACCTAATACTAGGAATTTTTTTAGACCATTAATAAACCCATTTAATTTTTCTTTTTTAAAGCAACTTTTTATTTTCTTGAAAAAGTATTCATTTGAAACAAAATCTGCAATTTGAAAGAGAAAAAAAAAAGCTTTGGAAACATATTTGCAGGTTTTGTTTATCTGAAAGCAAAAAACACACTGAAAATTTACTGTTCGAGAAAAATGTATGTGCTTTTAGATGATATTCAGAATATGGTGACCTTTAATTTTATTTGTCTTCAAAAGAAAAAAAATACTAGAAGAGAGGTTGAAATTGAAAGGAAAATAAAGCACTTTACTTGAAGTCTCTTCAGGGAAGAAAACATCATTCATCACCAGATATGTGCAGGAAATGTAAACACAGGTCAAGTTTAAAGAAGATGTAGTCATAAAAACAAAATGAAAGATACTAGCTTAATTTATGTCAGAGACCTTACACAGTAACTTTGAAAGTATGTGAGAGAACAGAAATATTCATGATGGGAAGGTTCCTTATGTTTCCTCTTAGAAATTGAGGAGTAGAAAGGAGACAATACAGCATGTTGAAACTCCAGGGACCTGCAAGTAACATGTTCTAGAAGCCCCTTAGAGAACTATTAAACCATCCCCTTCATATGGTTGTCCTAAAAATCGCAGCTGGAATCTTAAAGTGAGAAGCTGATACTGAAGGTGAAGTTTAAGCCTAAGCTGCCTGTCCCTGCTCCGGCAGCTTTTACCTGAAGGGTAACTTTTCTTTTGCTTTGTATCTTTTATAGATATTTTCCCCAGCCAAGGTGGACCTACTGGAAAACCACTGCCGGTAATCATTTATAGTGGTTCCTACTCAGCTGACAGAAAGGTGACACTATAGTTGTCACAATATAAATGTTTATCAAACCTATGAAAAACAACAAACTAACACAGTCTTTGATAACTGAAAAACAATGCTTCTGCCTTCGTGACAGTCGATAAGCCTTGGACTGTCATTTTGTAGTGTTTGTAACTAGAAGGCCAAAACCTGATACTGAAGTTTTAAAATGAATCACATTAACTCCACGGTCTCACTCACTGTTTCTGTCTAGACATTTATAACTTGAAGAAACTACAGTTTGGGGTTTTTTACTGTAATCCAGAATAATTGTCTGTTGTTATTCTTGCAGTTTTAAATTATTACAATGGATTACTAACAGTTTGTTAAATACATTTAATCTGCCTGAATACAAAAAAAAAAAAAAAAAAAAAAAAGTCGGCAATCATTTTTATCAGTATTATGCTAGTAAGAAATATTTAATCAAATATATGCATGCACTAATATAAATGTAAGACAGAAATAAATAAAAAAAAAACAAAAAACAAGTGTTCAGTGGCAGTCTATATTGTTAACTATTGAAATCTAAAGTCTTTACAAAAACTGAAGAACTCTTCAGGGATATGGAAGCTGGGAACAGGCTTGGCTGCAGTAACCATGAGAAGGTAGAGTTCAGTGTCCAGTGAGAAGGGAGCATGACAAAAAGCAAGACATGACACTGCACCTGACTTGGTATAAACTGCACTCATACTGTATCTTTGTATTTTGGTTTGTAGGGAGTTAAATACTTTGTTGCACAGCGGATGTGTAATATTCAATTAAACCTACCCTCAGGGAGAAAAGCTATTTGAACAATACTGTAGAAATGAAATGGGTAAGACTTCAAACTTGGAAATGTGAAAATAGTATGGCTTAATCTCTGTGAAATAGTTTTTCCTTTTATAACAAATTATCTGTCTCCAGTACATTGTAATTATTCATCACTTGCATAGAATTCTGTCACATTTAAACTTTTTTCTTTGAAATAATGTAGAAAACCAAAGTTATTTTTATGCTATATTTGACCATATTTGCAGATATAAAAAAAATAATGAATTCCTATCTACCTACAATCTAGATACCTGCATATTACATGAAAAATAATTTTAAGCAGATACTATGTCCATTTCTGACATTTAAAGGTGGGCTTTTTCTGCTTGAGGTAAAAGAAAACACAATGATGAGATCTTAAAGTGTAAAGACCTCAAAGAGAGGCAGAGGTGTAAATTATTTGTTTATAACTGATTTAATGCTCTCAGATGAACAGTGTGATGTAGAAGCAATTTTATACCATTTCCTCAGCCATACAGCCTAACCTTTACCTGTTTCTGGAAATTTCAAATTATTAAAAATATCTTGATGCTAGTAAGAGGTAAACGCAAATGCTTTCTGACTCTTTCACTCTCCCAAAGAAATTCTGTATTATGAAAACTGAGGAAAACTCATTCTTGTCAAATATCTGATGCAGAAACACCAATTCCCCATAATATTCAGTAGCTATTATTAGGAGTTCCATGCAGAAGGAACATAGAAGTTTCTCTCTACCTACAGGTACAGACTAACTGCACAACAAGGAGTGCTTTTAATAGTTTAATCTCAGCTTCTCAACATTGTGTGGTAAATGCAAATATTCACTGACCCAAGTAGCTACATTATAGCCACTGCAGGATTTCTACCGCTCTTACCAATAAATTCCCCACTGAACACAATGGTTATGTTCTTATTAGAAATTCTGTTTATTATAAATTGCAATATTATTATACATACAAATGCAGTCTTAAATCTCTACTGTACCCTAAAAAACAAAATAGCTGGATTTGATAAAATCTTCAAATCAGAAATGGTTTTCACTGGTAATGTTCCAGAAAGATTATTGCTAATTGAATGTCAAATGACAGTGGAGTTCATTAGGCACTAAATGTAGTGAATACTCCAGAATACTCTTCAGACAAAACCATGACTTCTTGGAAAATCTGTTCCCAGACACTGGCAATCCTCAATACAATTTCCATTGTGTTGTAGCACACTTAAATTCTTGAAGTGTTTGTTGTTTGGTTTCTGATTTTGGGCTTTTTTTGAACTATCAAAATAATAAAACTGGTGCAACAACAAAACACCTATTGTGTAAAAAAAGCAAACAACTTTTTTGTTGCAGCACATAAAGTAGTAGGTCTCTGTTTTCCATTTATTTATATTCTATTTCTATCTTGACAAATTACAATATTCGTAATTACAAAGTATTATTTTTTGTGGGTTAGATAAATTTTCTCAAAGAATAAAATGTCAGTGAGTATAACCAAGCAGCTTTGAACTGTGTTTCTGCCAGCTTCCCAGCACAGGATTTGAAAAGTTGCTGATATTCAATATGTGGATAAGAGACTACATAAGTCTCTTATACGATACTACTGCATATATATATCGGATACTACTGCAAACTTGACATGCATATGGGACAATTTTGCTTGTTGGTTAACTGATTGAGTCCTACTAGTATTATAGGCAACAGCATTTTATAATCCTGATCATAATTTCATTAAGATCAATCTTAAAAGCAATTAGATTTCTCCCAGCTGGTGTTGGTTGTACCTTTTTAAAGGCTGCAGTTTTCCTCAACACCTACAGAACACAAGTAGGTGTTGTAACCTCTACCGTATTTAAAGTATGAAAGAACGTCGGTGTGTCAAAACATGAGATGATATGCTGGCAGACTTTATTTTTCAAGGGGACACAGAGTGAATGTGCCTGTACACTTCCCTTGTACAAGTCAGGCTATAATTTTACAGTCTTTCATGTTTGTCTCCCCAAAATTACTCTTTCTACTCATTTCCATCTTATCATCACACAAGCATTCTTTCTTTGCCTCACACACATACACATCTCTACTTTCCTAGGATTTCCCCACCTATATCCAATTGAACATTCATTGATAATGATTTTGGCGAATAAAAATTACAAACTATTCAACGTCATCTCCAACAGCAGAAGACAGAAGTTGTTTGGGTTTTTCCTCAGTTAAAATTATTAGCAATCTAATGCTTTGATCATTAAACCTCCAAATTGCCAAACTGTTGAAAAGAGGGAAGATTAAATATCAGTTTTTATTAACATTCACTTTATCAAAGTGACAGGCTGAAAAATTCTCAGGACTTGCTGGGCTCTGTAAGAGAATACATAAGGTTTGATCCTTGTTCTGAAGAACTTAGCCTCAAAGAAAACTTAATATTTAAAGAAAATTAATGTGAGAGAGAATGATTAAGTTGTCTGCCAAAAGGCTTCCTAAGAATCACTTAATATTTAAATACACTTAAATACCCAGAATGGAAGGAATGGTTGAAGGCTGCTGCATTCAGCTCTATTCTTGTCCCTTTAACTTCAGCCAACCTAACTTACACATGCCAGACTCCACTCTTAACAGCTTGCTGCCTATTTCTTTAGGAATTAATATTTCATTAAAATAAAGGTTAGCACCATAGGGTGTTAATGGTATTACATTTCTATTCACAACACTGTTACTTGAATCATCAACAGAAGAAACAAAAGAAACAGAAGGAATGACCTTTCTTAAAAGATGCTGCAGGAAGAGAAATGTCAATAAAAAGCAAATAGTTTTGTATATCACCTTACAAATAGCTACTTCCTGTTTATATTCTTAAGGGAATACACTTCTTTTTGAGACATCGGCTTGGCAACATGGGAGTGAAATAAGAGCTCACACACATCCCTTGCAGCATCTTGCTGCTCAACTGCAGCAATCAAATATGCATGAAGCTCTATGCTCCTTCAAAATAGAAACAAGTTTAGGACCAGCAGATTAGAGAAATCAATTACTTTATCTTCTGCTATCCTGTCCTCTTTAAAGTTCAAGAGCCAAGCAAGCAGAGACATAGCCGTAATACAAATGCAGTAAAATGACCATAATTCCAAAAACATTCAAGACTTTAAGAAGCAAACACTATTAAATGTAAATAATTTTTATACAACTGTATTTTTCTGAAGAAGGCCTAATACCTTCTGGTTTTCCTAAATCTGCTGTGAAGCTTAGTGAAAACAATTTTGGCTTACTCTTAGACTTCCTGGAAGTTCTGTAATTTTATGTTGTTAGCTTGATACCAGTGATTTAGCATGTTAGAAAAAAATGCCAAAAACTTATAAAGCAAAACCTCACCAGCAAGCAAATGTGAATCTTCAATCACATTAATGTGATAGGCATATTTTTCTAAGTCAAGAATTTAACAACTTATCCACTCTACAGTAGAGAAGTCATTTTGAAAGCAGATGCTTCTGAAAGCAGCTGATGTTTAAACAATTAAGCTAAAAAGGTCATACTACAGATCAATTTCTTTTTTTCCATGCATCACCAGGAATGAACTCCAACTAGATCCATCTCTGAGCATTTTAAGTCTTTTTTTTTTCATCCTCTTTATGCTTCTCATAAACCTCTAAGAAAAAGTATGATCAGAAATTAAGGAAGACAACAAATAATGAAAAAAAAAAAAATATTGGGGTGATAAAAACATGCAATGCGAGAGTTATATGAAACAATGTGGGCTAACTACCAGTCGTCACTTGCCAGTCTTAACCAGCACTGGCCTGTCAAGGAGTCTCAGGATGCACTTCAGTGCTTAGTTTTAGCCATATTAATCCATTATGTGCACAATATAGATCAGTCCCATCCTCCAAATTCTAATCAGAATTGTGACAGATGAGTTTATTGAAACATTGTCAACAGTTCAAGCATTTATCATTGCAGCAGTTTGCATCTCAAGAAAATAGAACCCTCTGTAACATTTATGGAACAGGGACTCGAGATCTTGGAAAAATAAATTACTTTTGCTTCCACAAACGTATTTAATTTAACCCTCATTCTGGATGCTTCTTATCCTTTTCTTTCTCTGCCCTTAGGTAGCACATTTTACATGAACTGAAACATATAATCATAGAATCATAGAATAGTTAGGGTAGGAAAGGACATTAAGATCATCTAGTTTCAACCCCCCTGCCATGGGCAGGGGCACTCCCACTAAACTATAACACCCAAGGCTCTGTGAGCTTTAACCCATTACCCATTGTCCTCTCACTACAGTCCCTAATGAAGAGTCTCTCCCCAGCATCTCTGTAGGCTGCCTTCAGATACTAGAAGGCTGCTATGAGGTCTGCACACAGCCTTCTCTTCTCCTGGCTGAACAGACACAACTTTCTCAGCCTGTCTTCATACAATAGGTCCTCCAGTCCCCTACCCATCCCTGTGGCCCTCCACTGCAGTTGTTTCGACAGTTCCATGTCCTTTATATATTGAGGACATCAGAACTGCACACAATACTCCAAGTGCAATCTCACAAGAACAGAGTAGAGGGGCAGGATCACCTCCCTCAACCTGCTGGTCAAGCTCCTTTTGAAGCAGCTCAGAACACGGTTGGCTTTTTGGGCTGCAAGAGCACACACTGCTGGCTGATGTTAAGCTTCTCATCAACCAACACTTCCAAGTCCTCCTCTACAGGGCTGCTCTCAATCTCTTCTCTGCCCATCCTGTAGCTGTGTCTGGGATTGCTCTGACCCAGGTGTAAGACCTTGCACTTGTCATAGTTAAACTTCATCAGGATGGCATCAGCTCACCTACCAACTGTGTCAAGGTCCCTCGGAATGGCATTCCTTCCCAGCAACGTATCAACCGAGGCACAGAGCTTGGTGACATCAGCAAATTTTCTGAGGGTGCACTCAGTCCCACTGTCCATGTCACTGACAAAGATGTTGAACATGACCAGTCCCAACACTGATCCCCGAGGGGCACCACTCATTACTCCAGCTGGACATTGAGTCACTGACCACAATGCTTTGCATGCTGCAACCCATTCAGTTCTTTAACCATCGAGTGGTTCACCTATCAAATTGATGTCTCTCCAACTCAGAGACAAGGATGTCATGTGAGACAGTGTCAAACGCTTTGCACAAGCCCAGGTAGATGACATCAACCGCTCTACCCCTGTCCATCAGTTCTGTAGCAACAACATAGAAGGCCATCAAATTGGTCATGCAGGATTTCCCCTTAGTGAAGCCATGCCAGCTGTTACCAACCACCTTGTTGTTTTTCATGTGCCTCAGCATGCCTTCCAAGACAATCCACTCCAAGATTTTGCAGGCACAGAGGCGAGGCTGTCTGGTCTGTATTTCCCCAGCTCATCCTTTTTCCCCTTCTTGAAAATGGGGGTTATAGTTCCCTTTTTCCAGTTATCAGGGTCTTCACCTGACTGCCAAGATTTTTTTAAATAGTATGAACAGTGTCTTAGGAGTATCATTTGCCAGCTCCTTCAGGACCCTCAGATGGATTTCATCAGGTCTTGTGCATGTTCAGGTTCTTAATATGGTCTCGAACCAGATCCTCTCCTACAGTGGGCCCAGGGTCTTCATTTTCACTGTCCCTGCATCTGCCTTCCAAGACTTGGGGGGTGTGGTCCAGGCATTTTCCAGTGAAGAGTGAGTCAAAGAAGTCATTAAGAACCTCAGCCTTCTCCAAATCCAGGGTAGCCAGTTTTACCGATAGCTTCTGGAGAGGGCCTACGTTGTCTTTTATTTGCAATGCACCTATAGAATCCCTTCCTGTTACCTTGTTGGCATCCCTAGCTATGTTTAATTCTAAGTGGGCTTTAGCTTTCCTAACCTGATCTCTAGCTTCCCTGACAACATCTCTGCAGTATTCCTAGGCTGCCTGTCCTTGCTTCCACCTTTTTTAAGTGTCTTTTTTCCCTTGAATTTTCCTCAGAAGCTCCTTGTCCATCCAAGGAGGTCTCCTGGCCCTCCTGCTGCACTTTCTTCTAGTAGGGATGTATCTCTCCTGAGCTTGCAGCAGGTGACTTTGAATATCAACCAACAGTCTTGGGATCTTACTGAGCAGGTTCCTGAAGAGGCCAAAGACTGTTCTCTTGAAGTACAGGGCAGTGAGCTTGCTGCATGCCCTTCTCACTCTCCTGAGGATGTTGAATTTGACCATCTCATGATCACTGCGCTCAAGGCTACCCTGGAGCATCACATTTCCAAGCAGCCCTTCCCTATTGGAGAGCATGCGGTCAAGCATGGCACCTCTCCTTGTCGGCTCCTCTATTACTTGCAGAAGGAAGTTGTCTTCCACACAATAGAGGAACCTCCTGGGTTGCTTGTGCCAGGCCATACCATTCCTTCAACAGATATCAGGGTGGTTGAAGTCCTCCATAAGAGCAAAAGCCTGAGAGCGTGAGGCTGTTCCTATCTGTCGCTAGAGCACTTCATCCACCGAGTTCTCTTGGTCAGATGGTCTGTAACAGATCCCTACAATAATGTCTCTCATCACTGTTCTCCCTTTAACCCTGACCCACAAACTCTCTATTGACTGTTCATCTGTCCCCAGAGAGACTTCCATACTCTCCAGCTTATCCCTAACATAAATAGCAGCTCCCCCTCCCCAACTACCGGGCCTGTCTTTCCTAAAGAGCCTGTAACCTTCCATCCAACACATAAGTCACTGGAGCCATCCCACCATGTTTCTGTGATGCCTATGATGTCATAATTCCTTAGACGTGCACATATCTCTAATTCTTCTTGTTATGTGTACTCCCTTCCCCCCATCTACAAACATGTCATAGAATCATACAATCATAGAATACTTATGGTTGGAAAGGACCTCAAGATCATCCAGTTCCAACCCCCCTGCTCTGGGCAGGGACACCTCACACTAAACCATGTCACCCAAGACTATGTCCAACCCCCCTTGAACACCACCAGTGATGGAGCATTCACAAGTTCCCTGGGAAACCCATTCCAGTGCCTCACCACCCTTACAGGAAAGAATTTCTTCCTCAGATCCAATCTAAACTTCCTCTGTTTGAGTTTGAGCCCATTACCCCTTGTCCTCTCATTACAGTCCCTCATGAAGAATCCCTCCCCAGAATCCCTATAGGCCCCCTTCAGATACTGGAAGGCTGCTATGAGATTTCCACGCAGCCTTCTCTTCTCCAGGCTGAACAGACACAACTCTCTCATCCTATCTTCATAGGGGAGGTGCTCCAGTCCCCTGACCTTCCTCGTGGCCCTCCTCTGCACTTACATATGTCTGAAATATGATTGCACAGTGTTGTTATTTACACTTTTGTATTTGGTAAATATCATAAAAATTGTATTTGGTAAATATCACAAAAATTTTATTTGGTAAATATCACAAAAATTGCCATCATTATGAAAAAAAGCTGCATATTCAGCCTTTCTGACTTCACTAAGTTGTTAAAATTAGAAGAGTGTGTGTGGTGGTTTGTTTTTCTATTTCTGTCTTGAAAAATAATTTTGCTATGCTGAGATTTTGGCTTCTGCTACTCCAAAAAGCCCTCTGATAACTGATCAGTTGTGCTTTGCCTGAAAGGTATTTCCTTAGCACTCATAAGAAAGCTGACATACTTTCATCAATTTTTATGTTAGTTTTTAGAAACAGTTGTTCCAAAAAACATCAGTGGAATCCGCATTAAATACTTTGCTTCCTGGATCCAGCCAACACAAGATAGAGTTATCCTTGTCAATCTACTGAGTTCTTTCCTATGAGAATTCATTTTCTTTAGAAACTGACTTTGCTCCACTATCTTATAGGAATAATAAAGTGATGGAAAAGAACCAGTCTTTTCTTTGAAGAATTCTACAAGGGAAACTTTCTCTCTAAAGTGAAACCCACAGATGTCATTGTGCATTTACTTCTTTCATGTACCTGGTATAAAGAAAAGAAGGAAATCTGCCAGTTGGTTCAGTAGAGGGCATAGATTTTTAAGGTGCTGAGTACTAGCTGAAAGCCGAGGCAAATGCACATAGTTCACTTAGGAAGTCAGCAAAGGTTTGACCATGCTTAGCCTTTATGAATGAAAGTTAATTAGGTTTTCCTCCAGTGGCAGGCTGAGAAGAGATCCCTCATTTCCTCTCAGACATGTCACTTTGAAGACAATCCTAATTAAAAATCCAAATTGAAAACCTGTCCCCATGTGTACTGAGAGGCTGAATCAGAAAAAGTGATATAATGCCCTGTTGTTGCTATTCTGAGGATGGTCATAGTTTTGCATTGGTTATGATGTCTTGCTGACTAAAAAGTTTAATGTCCTTTCAGACATACTGTTGAATAACCCCTGAACAGTTCTTATTGCAGTATCCTTGACAGGGGTTGCTCTTGACTGCTGTATACCTTAGAGATACAAAATGTTCTGCCCTCATAGTTCAGTTGATGGATTTCTACCCTAATATTAAATCCAGGCTGATGAACATTCTGCTGAGTTACTGCCTATATACCCCTCAGACCTGTTACTTTTTTATAAGCTTGAGTGGAACTATCACAACAAAAAATTCAGCCCATGCAATTCAAATGTGGGAGTCTAAATATAGCGTTTGAAGTTCAGTGTGAGCACCATGTGGCACTAAAAATGTGTTAAATAAGGCATAGCCTCTAACTTACTATTCAGGCCCATGGGCTCTCCCTGTTTAGAGATATCCTACCTCCTACAGGTCCAGTAATGCAATACATTGCTCTCTAATTTAAATAATGTCAGAAAGATTAAGTGCTACCAAGCCCTATGAAGATAATTAATGCATAGTTGTTAGCATGTCTGACTAGACTTACTCCTATGACATTTTTAGCAGTAATTGGCTTAACTTTCATTTGCACTTCTCTCCATTTAAACTTCTAAGCTGGCAAAGCTATGAGTAAACAATTAAAGAGCTATAAGTAATTATAAGAATTGCTTAAATGGTATAATTACAGTATGAATTTTTTTGCCCGTTAGTCAAGCTGTATTTGAGTTCAGTGGAACTGAACACATGGCATAAGTTCAGTGAAAGATCCTTCAGATATTAATGCAGGAGTTGCAGAGCAGCCTCTGGCTTCTGTAGGTGTTTCAACTCTGTCATGAGCTCTGGGAGGCTACTTGGTTAACTTTGTTAATGACAGGCAAAAAGGTTTTCAGAAAGAACTGAGTCAGTGACCACCACTCCTCTGGGAAATGGACTGTGCAGGCAGTTTGGGACTGCAGCAACTTTCTTACAGGTTTCAGCTATTATAGGCAGAGCTTTGCGGGCACTGTGGTCTCAGAAACATGTGAAGAGGACACAACATGAAGATTTGAGTTAGCATGGGATCTTTGTAATCAGAAAGACTGCAAGTCCATGAATCCTTTAACTTCCCTTGATACTTGGGGAGTACAATCCCTCATCATGACTAGGAGGAAGCTGGTAAGAGCTCTGAGAATTTGTATGTCCCATTTCTTCAGTTTCTTTGGTTGATTCATTGGGTTGCTTTGGATTTCCTGATGACCTTTATGATTGTTGAGTCAGAGTTTTCTGTTTGGTTTTTATACTGTAGGAAGTAAAGTCTCAGCCTGCTGAAAGATAGCCAGTTGGAAACAAATAGATTTCTATCTCTGAAATGAGACAAGGAAGCAAGTCCCTGGAGATTTCTCTGAATCAGAAAGCAGAGGGATTTAGCAAATTTAGCTTAAATAAAACTAACTGTACAACAGTTTGGTAGTGCATTAAATAGTTGCACAAAAAAAAAAAAAAACAAAACCAAAGCATTCTTTATTTTCCTTGTTATACATAACATAATGTGTATTATGTTATACACGTAACATAATAAAGAGCTTAGAAGTGGAACGATATTTTAAATATATGGAAATTTCCTGCATTTAATTTTCTGGATTTTGCTTCAGTTCTTGTCAGAAACATTATCTGGGCTTTTAGTAAGACTGTCTCAGTTCCATACCTGATGTGTCATGTGTGCTTGATTGCAGGACTTTTAATTTGTAGTGAAGTAACTTAGTGATGAAACAGCTTTCAACATTGTTTCTGTTTCCTTAATAATCCAAGGAGGTATTGAAAATGGAGTTGTCAAAAAAAGTCCTAAACCTTAACACTAAACTTGCTGCAAGTTGTGAACTCAGAGTAAAGTTTGAAAGCTAAATTACACATGTATACATTACATCCCCTGAGTACTTGGGTGTCTTAAGTGGATAGGCTGCAAAAAATAAAGTAACTTTTTTTATTTTTGATCTGTTTCTTTGGTTTTAGTTCACTGTTTCATTTTGTCTGTATTCTGCTTAACAACTTTCTTTGTTGAGTCTACAGTGTCCTTTTTAACTTTCAGCTGCCCAATTTCTCCTTCTTGTTTATGTTATCAAAACCCTAACTTAGACAGATTTTCTTGAGGGTTACTCTTGATTTGAAGAAAAGTGGTCTAATTTTTCTTACAGAAAAAGTAATTATTCAGAGCTTCAGAGGTCTTGTTTCTCCACATATAAAAATGTTGGATCTGCAGGAGTTTCCTAATACAAGAAGTGTGATAGCAATTACCACTTGTATTGCTCTTGTGATTGAGCACATGGAAAAAGGTTACCTCCAAGCCATATAAATATGCATTTTTAATGACACAAACAGAAATCTGGAGAAACTAAGAATTAAAACAAACAAGAAAAAAAAAAAAAAAAGACAGGTTATTCCATTCTATTGCTTTGAACAGTACTATTTTAGTTATTGCACTTGAGATATTCAATTCAAGGCAGTGATTTCAGAGTGATCAAGTGTCTCCTCTTAATTAAGGCTTCAATGAATTTTTCTGTTACTTGTCTGGTTTTTATCTTCTTTTTTTTTTTTTTTTTTTTTTTTCAACCCCGGGGAATTGTTTTTTCTTTTAAGATGAAATTTTAAATT
>JASSUY010009899.1:0-16831 GCA_032466535.1 Forpus xanthops | reverse complement strand
GCTGAAAAATCCAAAACACAGTGCTACACCAGCTACTGCTTAAAGAAAAATGACTGCTGCTGCTGAACCCATGACACTACTGCTCAATGCCTCCCACTGAAACCATGACTTGTTTTAGGTATCATACAAACACAGAATCATTTGTGTTGGAAGGATCCTTAAAGATCACCTAGTTCCAGCCCCCTTAGCATGGGCAGGGACACGTTCCACTAGACTGGGTTGCTCAAAGCCTTGTCCAACCTGGCCTTGAACACTCTCAGGTTTGGGGCAGCCAAAGCTTTTCTGAGCAGCTTGTTCTGTTGCCTCACCACCCTCACACTGAATGCCACAACATAGCATAAGGCACTTAACAGCATAATTTAAGATTAGCATGATTTAAGATGTGCTCAGTTCTTGTACCAGCAACAACCCCTCTGAAGAGAAGCCTTAATTAATGTGTTTTGCTCATGTTGCAGGTTAAGGATCAGTGGCTGAAACTGACAAGTAGCTCTGCACCACACAAAATGCTTTACAGGGCTATTAGCACAGCAAGTTCAAAGGCAAATTTCCAGAAGATGCATGAAATGTTTCTGCAGAAACCTTAGCTTTCTGCAGAAGCTAATGGTAGGTGTTAAAAGAAAAAGCCTGACAACTAAAATATTCCTAATGCTGAAATGTTGCTTTTTTTAACAGTATTGCGCTTCCACAAAAAATTACCAACCAACCCACCCTGAGAAACAAGAGATTTTTTCTCCTATACTAAATATCAAATGATAAATGTAAACAGATTTTTACTTTCATTGACCTACTCCAGCAAATACCCCAATCTCAAAATTCAGTGTCATATGGCTCAATTTGAATCTGAGATCCTAAGGCCAAAAACCTTATTTAATGCCATAGCAATAAATAGTCAAGCACACACAAAAATACTTCTCTCACCTCAACATGCCCACATGAACTTAGATAATCAAATTTATAATTGGAGCTGCATTGGTCATTTTTCCGATGACTATAAAATCATAATTCACTTGGCTTCATCTGAGCATCTGGTATCTGCTCAGCCCTTCTTTCCTCCATGAATTGTCCAAGCTCTGAAAGCAACACACATCACATCTGCAAGGGGATGCACAGGAAACCAATTCCAAACTGGGCCATGTCCCTCTGCAGGGGCAGCACGCAGAGAAGGGAAGTTCCCAGATTTTCAATTCCTCCAAGGCAGTGCCTTGGATTATGATTTGAAAAGCACAAAAACACTACAGTCAACTTTGAAAGAATAGATATTACACATGTTTAAACTTTATAAATATATATCAGAAATATGCACAAGTACATACATACATACACAGATATAGATATATATGTATGAATTACATATGCTTCCAAAAGTTAAGTAAGTCAAGATGCTGCATTTTCAGGTTTCAATGAGTTAGACACTGTCTATTCGGGACCTACTGTTGGGACTCTAGGGTTTGTTTGGAGAGAGGTTTCTCCTGAGAAGGCAGCAATTTTATTCTTCTGCACTTTTACCTGCATATCACCATCGCTAAAGTTTAGCACCACTCGTGTGCTAAAACTTTAAATGACTGTTTTTTCATAAGGTAATAGACTTAAACATTATTTAGGGAGAAACAGATTATTTCCTCCACAAATGTGATGGAAATAATCTGCAAGTACTTTCATTTAGAACCATTTATGATGAAAATTCTTTCAGACTGCGGCTCCATTCTAGCATGGTATAAAAATTTATATTAAAGCTGACTCTGAAATATTTGCAAGCTGTAATACCATTTCAGTACTTAATTGAAAGAAATCAAACCCACTGCAAAAGAGACTGTTGGCTGATTATGCATGTAAGTAGTAAGCCATGGGAAAGTATTGTTGATCTCTTACAGCCAGAGTTGTATAAAATACTTGCAGCGGATGAAAAAAAGATATCCTGCATGCAAACAGCTTCACTTTTCCTTATTACAAAGACACAAAAAATTCTCCATGTTCCACAGCGTTTTTCCTCTGATAAATATATCACTTTTCCAGAAGGAAAAAAGAAAGAAAAAAAAAAAAAAAAAGGCCTATTATATAAAGCCTCAACATGGCAGTTAAGGTTAATATAACATTATCCCTTAAATACTTACTGTACAGGCACTTAACTGAATACCCACATACCTAGCAGGCATCACAACAGACATTTTAAGCATCACAATCACCAGTTAAACTCTTTTGCGCATTCAATAATGTCACATTTTTAATTAATGAAGGCAACCTCAAAAATAATATGCCTTTAAATCTGCTTTTAATATTGTTCCACACTCAACATGTCCACAAGAAGTCCCATACTTTTGCTATCATAATAGAAACTCAGTTTGCAAAAATCTTCTGGTCTGACCTGTGCAGAAGACAGCAGTCTCTCCTTGAGGACACTTGGAGGACATAAATTGATACAGTCAATGCAGGCCCAATTGCATTTATTGCATTTACACTTTGTAAATTATCTAGAAAATGCCCAAAACAGCCTAAGAAGCTGGGCAGTACTACTGTAGTGTTGTGTGGGAAACAAAGTGAGCAAAGACTATTGTGGCTATGTCATAGAATCATAGAATAGTTATGATTGGAAAGGACCTTAAGATCATCTAGTTCCAACCCCCCTGGCAGGGGCATCTCCCAGTAAACCATGCCACCAAAGGCTATGTCCAACCTGGCCTTGGACATCACCAGGGATGCAGTATTCACAACTTCTCTGGGCAACCCATTCCAGCGCCTCACTACCCTTAACAGTAATTAATTTCTTCCTCATATCCAATCTAAACTTCCCCTGTTTAAGTTTGAACCTGTTGCCCCTTGTCCTGTTACTACAGTCTCTAATGAACAGTCCCTCCCCAGAATCCTTGTAGCCCCTCTTCAGATCTTGGAAGGCTGCTATGAGCCTTCTCCTCTCCAGGCTGAACAGCCCCAACTTTCTCAGCCTATCTTCATACAGGATGCCCTACAGTCCCCTGATCATAAACACTTACCAGGATGTGCAACAAGCAACTCGACACAAACTGGAGCAGCTCGTAGCAGATTTGCCTACTCAGAATTAAGAACTACCCTCCATGTCAGCACCCCAAGTTGTGTTTGTGGAAAAGTGACCTCATAACCCGTGGGAAGGGCTGGATGGGTTACAGAGCAACAAGCATATTTAAGCCAATCCAACGGGCTCCAAACTACAAGAAAGGAAGTTATCTGTAGAGGAGGAGAGTTGGTAGCTACCTCAAGTAGTCCTTCCTTCAAAGCCGCAGTGCACTCTTCAGGGCTGATAATTGTGTTCACATTCAAATACTCCAAACTGAGATATTACCATGTTTCCTTTTATTCCTCTTGCAAGTCTGTTTAACCACTTGTTGGGGATTTGACAGATGACCTCACTGAGTACATAGCCATTACAATTTGTTCTTCCTGGTTTCTAGGAAAAGCTTTGACTGGTGGAGATTTGGCATTTGGTTTTTAGTTTGCCTTTTTTTTGTTTGTTTGGTTTTGGGGGGTTTTGGTTTTTTTGGGGGGTGTTAGGTTTTTTGGTGGGGTTTTTTTGGTGTTTGTTTTTTTTTTTATTTTGCTAGTAATTGACTCCTTGTTGTCAACAGATGCCTGCAGAAGAGTTAGATTTGTTAGAGGAGCAGCAAGACATGTTTTAGCATGTGACACACATCACACACTGACAGTGGCAGGGAGATACAAGCTTTTTATGAATGCCAGAATTATGTTCCAGCAGAGAACTTAAACTTTTATATCTTCTAGCAATTTCTCAAAAGGAGTAATACTTACATAAAATGAAATAGCTGCCCACACAAAAATTAAAGCCAAAACTGCCAGCCCATTTTACTGGATTTACAAAAGCATGCAAGGTAGCAAAAAGTTTTGTTCTTCTATTTCTCAGGGAAGTAAACTCGGTCAGAAAGCAGCTTTCTGACTTCTGAAGATACTTACTGTTCATGGAAAGCAAATATCAGGCTTTACAGCTTTCAAAGGAAGCAATATATTGTGTCCCTGGAAGCCAACACAGTGTCAGACAAGTGATCCTGTGGGTTTCCTGGGGGAGTATAAGAAGAAAACCACAAAAATCTACTAATCAGGAGCACTGGATTTTGACAGCGACAGCACAACTTCCTCCCACTAGTGACGCTGATGGATGTTTTCTATACCAAAACTGACAGTGACAAAAGAGGCTTTAACGTAAAGGAGCATTTCTGGTCCTTCTTCCTGCATTTGGAAAGGCTGGTGCTGACTGACAAGCAAGTCAAGTATTACAAATGACTGACATCCCTAAAACAAATACGGAGGTAGGGTATCTTCAAAGAGCAAATGCTGGTAGGATTTTTTTTAACCACTTGTTGTGGTGACTGGTTTTGCTGCATCTGGCTAACAGGAAAACTTTATTTGCTTGGTTTTCTTCAACTGCCTGCAGCAGTCCTGCCCTCGCCTTTCAGCTCAAAGAAACCAAAAATAGGTATGCTGGGATTCCTCAAGTAATGAACAAATTTTCCTGATCTGAGATGTTGCTGACTACATATATGAACATTACAGAAAAGAAAAAAAAATTGGGAAAAGAGAAAAATCAGTGTGAAGCCAGAGGTAGAACAGAGAAAGCAATAAATTGTCAGGGACTTTTTATTCTTCTCATTCCCCATTTCCATCAGTGCCTGGTAAACACAGTTATAGTCTCCAGTCCTTTTCTCCACTTTTTCACAAGCTTGGCTTTGTCTTCTCATGTGAAAACAAACAAGAGATGAGGAAAAATTAGTTTATACCTTTTATGTTCCTCTTAATTCCAAGAGATGGACCAACAGTGTTTGAGAAGCTATCTGAAGAATCCTAATTCCTAATTGTAGCACCAACTGCACCATTCAACAGTTAACCTGCCAGGAAGAGCTTAGGTTTTCCACACGTTTCAGCTCAATCTAGAGTCAGAGCCTATTTATTGCACAGTCAGCACAATGTGGCAAAGTTGCATTTCTTGGGAAAAGAGCATAGTAAGGATGTGTATCTAGAGCAAGATTAGCACCTGCTGCAAATAAAAGTGAGATTTATACTCGCTATGGATGTAGTCACCAAGGAATAGAATAAATTTAATATTCAATTAAGGAAACAGAAACTTAATTTCAATACAGATGAGGATCATGATGTAAAACATAGCATCCTACAATGTATCATGGTTAGCATGGTTTTAATGGATCATTAGAAATGCCTACGGAGCCTATGAGTTTCTGGGCACTAATTTGGGATCAGTAGTAAAAAAAATTCACTCTCTAGTTACCTCCTAAAGCAACTTAGCATACCATGTATGATGAAGAACTACAGACTATTGGAGAAAAGATACTTAACTCCTTACAACACAGCAATAAAAGATGCCTGATCAGAGATAAAATTTGAGAGCTTTGATTTGAAAGGCTTTGAGAATAGTCCTCTATAAAGTACTATATTTTATATGCTTCTTTCTTTTCAAAATTACTTTTTCCACAGAATTCCTAATATGAGCAAAAGAAAAAAAAAAAAAAAAACCAGGAAAAAAAAAAATCAGTACGTCTTTTCAGTTATGTCAAATGTTAACTACTGATTACAGTGCAGAACGCTGGATAAAATACCAAGCTCTATCTGCATCTTAAGAATTTAAGTATGTCCAGAATCAGACCTGAAGATGACTGCTCATGAAAAAATCTTTCTGGAGTCAACACGCATCCCTTGCAGTCACTTGTATCCACTTCCTTCCTCCTTGCATAGAGGTGATCCTTCCTACTCTGCTGCTTTAATATCATCTCATATTTACTATCCTCTGAAAAATTTTAATAAATATTCTATGTGGTATCCATAAAGCAAATAAAAATGATTAACTAACAGTCAGCACAAACGCCTCTAAAGCAGCATGCACTCCTCTTTCATGCAAGATCAAGTTCAATACCATGATAAAGGTTAAGTTTATTAAGCATTAGAGAGAACTGAGTTCTCATAATTCAACCCCTCCTTTCCCCCTTCTTTTTCTTTTTTTTTTTTTTTGAGAAAGTGTAATAAAAGGAGGCACACAGCTAAAAGGTAACCTTTAGAAGCACTGTGTGCTCCTATGCGAGGAAACGTGCTGCATTTGATTGTTAGTGTTTATAAGATTAATTAGTCTGGCATGCTAATTGGTATTTTTTGGTAGATGAGAACAATGAAATAGTTTCCCTTCAAAGGGATTCCATAATAAATGTAACATACAGATGAATAACTGCACTGCTTTATCACAGCAGTGCATTTTTAAACATAAAAACAAATGCATCCATTTGGTAGGTTATTTGAAAGCATTATGTAGCACAGCTTTTTTCAGACAGCAAGTCCTTCATGGATTTAAATCACCGAACCAGATAGGTAATAAAGGTCTCCTATTTAACAGGATGACAGACGTCATCAACAGAAAGACTTGACATTAGCCAGCTAGCACATCTCAGTTCAGGATTATTGCCTGTGCACAATATCTATTGTAATGGAACTTCCATGCACACAAAAATCATTTAGTTTGTAAAAAGCACTGTTAAAACTGCTTGTGTTGGCTACCTTTTACTTGTACTAGCATCTATGTTCACAGGCATCATAATCTGTCATAAATCTGACCTTTAGAAGTCACACATTAGTATGCAAGTATGCATGGTATAGTGCAAATACTAATGATATTTACACAGCACAGTTAGACCTCAGACAGATTAATACATTGCTTACATCAACTGAGCCACAGTAACTCTTTTACTACTTTGTCTTAGCTCATAAAATGCAAGGTAAGGAAGTAACCTGCATTTGCAAAGCCCTCTTTCATGTCAGGTTAAGCCAAGTGTCGTGGTTTAAGGCTTTCAAACTCACACAGTCACTCACTCACTCACTTCCCCCTCTTTTTTCTCCAGTCCCAGGGAAATGGGAAGGAGAATCAAAAGAATGCAACTCTTACAGGCTGAGATAAGAACAGTTTAGTAACTAAGGTAAAACATAAATCGCTACTGCTACCACCAATAATAATACAAGAGAAATACAAGGAAAAAAGAATACAACAGATCTTCCCCTGATACCTAGCCACGCCATGCAGTGCCCCCCCATCACCTGATACCAAGTTCTACTACACAGTGCACTCCATCACCTCATACCAAATCCCGGCCATGCCGTGCACCCCCCCCGCACCACCATCTTTTCCGGTCTCCCTCCTCCGTCTCTACCTCCCTGACATGATGTGCTGTGGTATGGAATACTTCTTTGGTCAGTTTGGCTCAGGTGCCCTGTCTCTGCTACTGCCCGGCTTCTTCCCAGCTCCCCTCCTCCCTGGTAGAGCATGCAACTCCGAAAGTCCTTGTCCAGCCTAAACACTCCAAGCCATAACTATAAACACTGGTGTTACCAGCACTGTTCCCAAGCCGAAAACCAAAACCACAGTGCTGCACCAGCTACTACTTAGAGAAAAATGACTGCTGCTGCTGAACCAATGACACCAAGTCAAGTAAGTTTTGCCTGAACATCACCTGTCACTGTGTTTCTGCTAACCCATAGCAACCAAACAGTTCTTGGCATGTTGATCATGTATATAAAACTGTTACACACACTGCTGCTCCCGCTGGTATAGTTTCATACATACGCTAAAGCAAGAGATGAATCACACAATCAGTATCTTCTTCCTATGGTACCAGAAATGTCTTGCATGCACTTTGGCCAGTACTTTGAGAGACTAAATCAAGACTTATTTGCCTAGCAACTAAGTGAGCTGTGACACTCCCAACTCTTACCACATCTGTCTCAAAGCTACCACGATATTGGACCTATTAACTTTGAAGCCTTTGTGTCAAAACTTCAGCCTACACAAACCACCCCAGCACAGGCTTGTAACTGAATATAAATTAGGTGTTAGAAAGATGACATAATGCTGTAGTTAGATGACGAAGCTTCTAACACCCCAGTAGATGCTATTTTTCTCAGCAAATCAGCAATTCTTTTAACGACTGCAGGAGGCTCAGCCCAGATGCACACAAGCACCTATCTGCCGAACTGGGACTGGAAGTGGGGAGTTTAAACAGATGTGAAAAACCTGCTTACCTCAGTGAATCTGGCCTAAATGGAAATAGTTTACTGCTCATTTAAAAAAAAAAAGAAAAAGAGACCAACCAGCCTAATGTACTAGTCATGAAAAAAAGAATAAGAAATAAGCATGTTAAATGCAAAGGTTTAACTGTAAATTAGGCAACTTCTGATCTTGCTGGAAGCAAGAAATACAAATTCAATTTCATGGGCTTTATTAGGCACCACAGGACTATGGGACTTCTCCTAGCAAAGGTAACTATAAATTCTGTCTGGACTCTGTTAAGTTTCCTCTAACAGAGCCACCAACAGAGTTTTAGGAGAGTTTTGTTGAAACCTATAAGCTCACAGCCCCTATTTTGGTGTTGCAAAATGAAGAAGGCACTAACAGATTTTTAGTTCAGAGACTGAACTAATTTGTGCTGGTTTTGGCAGTCAGAAACATTTTGCTATGAATCAGAAATTAATTCTGTATTAAATGAAAATGCAAGTGCTATCAAGCAAGTGCTCTCTCTCAACGACTCCCACCCAGACAAAACCCCAAAGCTACTTTTTTAACACTGCAAAGAATATTAAGTACAACATACAAGAGCATCCACAGAAGAGACAACTTCCCCAAGTGATTATTTTAGCCATGATTTATGGAAATCAGAGGGAAAGGTACAAGGGGAAAAGTCAACGTGAGTTCAAGTCCAAACGATTTGAATGCCCAGACTAGAACCTGGCAGGAGAGCAAAATGACCATGAATGATTTGAGTTTTTCGTTTCTTTCAGGAAACAGCTCCAAGACCATGGCTGCTCTGTCTTTACTGCTAAAGCCTATAGACCAACTTGGAGAGACACGTTCCCTTCTTTTTTGTGAAATTTTGTTCTAAGCAGGGTTTTACTATTGGGATCTCACTTCCTTAGCTTTGGAAAGCTAAATCTGGAGTGTTTTGTTGATCAGGAATGTCAAAAAGCATGCAACATGACAGGAGGAGGAGAAGGTAATTTTGTGAAGCATGCTTGCTTCAGGTACAAAGGAGAAAAAAAGTATATTGATGACTTTTACACTAGAATTTTACTGACATTATTTTACCCTGCTTATAGCTGCAAATGGGGAGCAAGATTAATTTTACAGCAACAGATTTTCCCTATGAATTCAACAGTATTAATGTTTCAGTTGTGCTTAATCTAAATTTCTGTCTTCTAAACTGTAGGCAAATGGGTTTTAATCACTATTTCTGTATCATCTGATGTTAAAAGTGCATCAATTTTGTTTCCCACCAATATGATTAAACTCTTATTCAGGTAAGAAAACACTGTTAGTAAGCAAATAAATTTCCTTTCAAAACTCTCGTGTTGGCAGTTAATAGCTTCTTCAACCAAAGCAGTAAAAGTACACTGGTCTTGGACTTATTTTCTAGCTATATGCTGAGCCGTGAGCATACGATGTTTTTCCCCTCTAGTTCTGCCTGTACCAGATTAGCAACATACAGAATGTAAATTTGAATTTCCCTCTATATGACTCTTTAAAAAGAGAGGACTGTCAGAATCATGAACAGCCAAATAATGTGATTTTTAACTTACTTAATGAAGGACAGAATGAATTTCTGCTTTGTAAAATATAATTCTAATTAATACCAAGAATGAAACACCCTGCGCTATTACCAAAAAGTCATAAACCATCTGGGTTTAACAATAATCTGTCTGAAGAGTACAATACATAACAGAAGTAAAATTCCTTATCGGTGTTCATCTATCTTTAAAATGATACTGCGCTCACACATTAATTACAGATATTAGATTAGTAAATTGTATCACAATGCCTGAAAGGCTGTCACACCAACTGTTGGAAGAGCATAAAATCATTAAATCAGCAAGATCCTTTCTTTGCCAGGTGTGCCAGCAAGCATGATTTCACAACATAACACTTAGTTCATCATTTACCTTCAGCTGTACTTGTGAAATCTACCTCCCCATAAACACTTTATGCATTACAACTTCGTCTAATAGATGAAAAAGCCTTTTCTGGGTGGGGAAGGGGGAATTACTGGGTTCCTGATGCTGCTTTCAAACGAGTAATTAACCCACCATCAGCACAAGGAAGAGTGAACTCTCCCATTTTGAGATTTTTCATTTTGTTGTACAGATATGATAAACATACTGAAGGACATAAATTAGCCTGTTACCTTAATATATCTACAATTTACAGTAAGTGCACAGCGTAAGCTTCAGCATTTTAATGAAATGACAAGGCCTAAGCACCACCACAGGTATGGAGGCACTACCACTGCACAAGCCCTCTCAGAAGAAGCCCTTTTTGAAAAAACAAACCACTACAGAATTTCAACCCCAACTATCACCCCTGAGGCAGTACCACCACTCTTGGGGGCTTCTCCCAGCACTGGCCTAGCTACATTTGCTTTATGAAGCAAACAAGAAGGATGCTCTCTCCCTTACCTCAACTCCTCCACAGCCAATGCCTTCTACCTCATTAACAACCACAGCCTTAGAACACAGCATAGCTTTGGTGAAGCCAGTTTCTCAGCTGGCCCTCATTTTAGTTAGCTGGCTCCACTGAGTCAAGCACTGAGCAGGAAGGAGAGAGATACACATATCTCCAGCAAGTACACTCACTGAGTGTCTCTTCTGCACCCGAGAGGGCAGGGATGACTTGTGCTGCCTTGTGCTCTCCTGGGGAAGAAAAGCCACCTTTGTGCTTTGCAGGAACACCTGCAAAGACAAAGGCATGTATTCACAAAATGATAATCCACCCTGTCCTGCTTAGCAACAGTTCTCCTCCTCCACAGCATTAATACTGTATTTTTATCTACTTTCAACATCACTCCCATATGACAAAATGTTTCACTCCATGGAAAAATAAACCCTGCCTTTAGCAAGGATAACTTCTGTAGCATACCACCAAACAGGGGGGTGACAGCTGACTGGTCATAAACAGTAAAAGGTTGGAACACAAGATAAAGTACTTGGGCAGGCCTCTATTCATGCCAAAAAAATTTCAACAGAAGGTGAGGAGCAGTGAAGACAGACAAAATATCACAGAATTGAAGCAAAAGAAGCCTGCAGAAAGCACTGCCCTGGAAGGAAGGAAAAACTAACAAAATATATCACTAGGCATAATTAACAGCTGTGTGAGAAACAAACCAGATTTCAGAGGAAAACCTCCTTCTGTACAGGTTTAAGGGTAACAATAAAGCTTAAACTGTCACAAGCATTTGATTAGTACATTACAGATGGAATTTAAAACTGGCAGATTAATAATCAAGACCTCCCCGGGGGATCAGGCTCCCATTAATGCTTCTCCAGCTTCACCTGGTCCAATCAACCTACACTGACACTTTCCTACCACCTGAGAAAATACATCTGCTGGTTAAGAAAACAAAAAGAAGAAAAGCTTTTCCTGGAAACAGATTAAATATTTATACCATGTGATTACTGATGTAAACTTTACTGCACAATTTTCTAGATGTACATCAGTACCTTCATTGCAAAACTTAATCATGCACTGTTCCCTGAAAACTGCTTAAAAATATGTTTTAGAAACTGTTCACAGAAGGTAATAAAACATACTTAAAGTCACATAAAACTTATAATCACTGCTCCAGCCATTTTACTACTGAAAAACAACTGTGCTCGAAGTTGAACAGCCTTTGCTAGCACTACATATGCCCTTCCAGTACCTAATTAGCTGATAATACTCTGGGTGCCTGTAATACACAATTCAAATGCCTTGCTTACCAATGTGTTTAGTATTCTGCAAATAAGTTCGCACCAATTAAATCCCTTGCTATTATGAAAATGCTTCCATACTGTTGTAATAACATAGGATAACACAGTCAATGCCACTCTAATCATGAGGCTATTCTTTGAATAATTGCAGGATTTATGAGTAATCATTACCAAGGATACACTACTATTCAGTAGAGAGTATACAAAACCTAATAATACCTTTCAAATAAATCTGATTAATGTTATAGTACTCTTTAAGTGAAGCATGTACATAAAAAAAACTTCCTGAACCACTGAGAAGCAGTATTATACAGCACAGTAATTCACTGTAGTAACTCTGAGTAATTTACAAGCACAGGAACTTACAAGTATATGCAGACAACAAAAAAATCTGTTCTCTATATATCTTAAAATATTGCTAAATATCAGGTGTGATCTGAGGGAAGATTATTACCTCTTTTTCCCCCAGCACAGGCAAATTCAGAGAGACTATTTGCACATGGAAAACTTATGGGGCAAACTCAGGAATAAGAAAGAGTAAGTCAAGAACTTGTAATATCACCACAGAAATATTTAATGACAGTGGCTTACAAGTTTCTAATGAAATCACATACAGCAAGAGAAATATATCATTGATCATCAAAACAATTAAACACATTACTTATAACACATAAACTCATCTTATTACTTAATAAGTTACCTTACAGTTACCTAAAAACAAAACTATGGGGCTGCACAGCAAGGAACTCTTACCATCAAAAAAGATTATAACACTAAGATTCAGAACTAGGAGGAGCTTACTTAAAGTCTTAACTGATTTTCTTCAAGTAAGCAAACATGATCAGTTACAAAGTAAAACTAAAGAATGAAATTAAAACCCAGCAATTACTAAAAATATTCATGCGGTACAAGAATACAAATATTATAGAAAATTATTAAATTAGTAACTTACGTACATAAAGACATTTAAAATCATCTTCACACACACAACTAACCAAACCTACAAAAGTCACTGAGGCAGGGGAGAAATACATAGAGATCACTTCTTCCACGGTGAATTAGTCTCAAAGTTCCTTCACCTGTGCCTGACAGAACACCTGAATTTAAGTGTCCTACCAAACCCACATCTTTCCTATCTTCTACCACTCACTCCCAGAAATAGCCAGTCAAACACACCCACGTGTGCAACTCCCTCACCTTCCCTAAACAGGCACGCAAGGACCACCTCAGCTGGCCAATGGTGTAATATGAGTTATGCTTCAAGGCAGCAGGAGGTATAAGCATTCACAAGGGTACAGAAAATGAAGAAACAAAGGCCCAAGTATTTAAATGAGTACCTGGAAGAACCCCCAATCTTGCAGATGAGTTGCCTGCAGAACTTTCTTACACAGTGTCTCTCTCAAGGATGCAAGGGCTACACTTGGATTCTCCTCATCTTTCACATTTCCATATTGCCTGTATTGCTTTAAGAACACAATATCCATACCCTCTTGCAAGAAAAATAATCTTTAAACTGAATCTGTTGCAATGCTCATTTAGAATTCAAAAGGAAAATGTGAGGACGTCTGCTAAATAGTGTATCATTCAGCCAAAACATGGACACAGACAACTTCATGTTCATTAGAAACATTTCTTTGTAATAATTATTCTCTAAGATATTAGTAATAATGTATTAGACAATATAATAAATTCATACAGAGAGAAAGTGAAAAATACCAACAACCTGCTATAGATCAATAAATCTGTTTATTTTTCCCTCAGAAGACATTAGTTACTCAGGCAAACCACTCTATTAGCAAATCTCTCCAAACAGAGAAGATTAAATATTCCACGGAGAGATTAATAGTAGGTAAACTGTTGCTTCTGGTCTCCTGCCCAGCAAATGCTTTTCTAAGGGAATAAAAATATTTCCATGCCAACCATCACTACACAACACTGGACTCCATCTCTTCCAGTTTTAAAAGCAAATTACCCACACACAACAACAACAAAAAAAAATTTACAGATTTATTATGTATCAATCGGACGGACAAGCTCACCCAAAAGGCATTAGTATGAGCCAGTCAAGCCAGGTAATTCCATATGAACAACAGTATCCAGTATCATCCTACATAAAGTTATTACAGAAAAGAAAAAGGGATCTTTGTACATAAATACTGCTCTAGACAATTAGAAAAGTGAGATGAGAACATCTGTGGAAAGCTCTTCACAAAGACACCTATTCTCACCAAGTCTATAACTATAATGGGAAAATACTGCATTCTTTTTTTTTTTTAATGCACCCAAATCACATCTCCAAATGCATTTTACATGAATTTATACAGTGCCTTCAGGTGCTGCAGGACAATTCTAAATAACTACAAAGAGATTTCTATCTAGAGCAAGGTCTTCTGATTATATATTATCAAATCATGGATCTACTTTCATTCAAAAGGGGGTCTCAGAATGGGGAAGGAAAAAAAAAGTAAATCTTCATTGTCCTATACTGCTGAAAATTTGATCCTGAGATTTATTTTCTGCTTTTGATCAGAAGCTTTCCTAAAATCTTCTCACCTATGCATGTCACACACTGTACAAGCAATATGTGGCAATCTAGGCGTTCATTGAAGCATTCTTCCAAACTTATAGCATAATAAATGTTTTTTTTTCCCAAAATATGTAGAATTTGCCTAACATGTACAATTACTTCACATGCATGCAAAGAAGTTGTTTTAGCAAAGCAAATATCTGAAAACGTTAGATTTAAACCCATTATATTCACGTAGCTGTGGAACTGTGTAAGGCTTTCTTTCTTTTCTTTTGTTTCATTACATAGATTCTTTAGTATGTGAAGAAAACAATAACAATTTCATTAAACTAAGCTACAGAAGAGAAATGCAGAGGCATCAAATTGGTGGAGTTTGAAGGCTCAGATTAATATGTGACAGCCAATCTAACCTTGTAACAGTAAAATAAGTAAAAAAGGATTGCATGGCTGAGCTTTTCACTGATGTTTCATTAACCTACTTGCTTACATATATGTAAAGTGCACTGTCAGCATTTGCAACATCCCCAGGAAGGTGAATATGGAGCAGCATTACCTTAGCATCCACAAAAAAAGTTCCACAGTGCTTGAAAGTGATCCCTACCAATGAAAAATTCCTTGACAGCCATTTTTACTAAGCACACATCAATCGGTGTCACCACTAACACCTCTGCCAGGGCACACCTTTGCCTTCTCAACCTGAAACTCAAAGATAAACAGCTTTTCTCTGCCTTCAAAGCCGTCACTCTGAAAGCCACCCATGGTTAAAATCACAGCTACAGCAGGAAGTTGTTAAATAAATTAAATCCATGCCTTAACCAATCACTTGAACTCATATATATAAAACATGTGCAACAAATAACACAATGACCCACATTAACAGCTTTATCCTAAGTTCCATTATCTTGTCTAGCATTTTTTTTTTTTTTGCAGCACCTGGCATCAGTACAACAATTAAATTGCATATGCATTACAGCATTATCTAGAAACAAAAGGTGAAGGAGAATGCCTTGAAAAATTTCAACATTAATTTAACTGCACAGATTTTTTGGATGCCACGTAGACCTTTACTAGGTACCAATGCACAATTCACTTCAATGAATAGCTTCATATAAAAGCAACCCACTTTATGCAGATAAAATACCCAAACACAAAGTCTGAGAACACATAAAATTCTCCTTTGAGTTTTGATCGGTTTAGCTTTAATTAATGTACTTGATAATAATTAAGTCTCAAAACCTGCATGCACAAATGACATACTGCAATTTCTTTTGATTACAGTTTGTTCTGTCATTTGTAGCTTGCCTTTTAATAAGGAAACACAAACTCACATGCACTCTCTGTAACAAAATGAGACCAGCTCAGTATCCAAAAGTCCTTCTGACCCCTTGGTGGGCAGGGGTGTCCCTTCTGTCCCCTCTGTACAGCAGCTAAAAGGCACTGGCCCCCACTACCCAGCAGTTCCCTTCTGCAGATAGGCAACCATCTCCACACCAGTGAAGGTGACAGCAAAGACTTCCTTGATGGACTTATCAAACACTTTTTGCTGTCAGGCCTGTAAACCTGCACTGAGAGATTTGTGTCTTTGTTCTGCTGCCCTAATTCCACTGGGGTTTGGCACAGCTCATACCCCAACCACACC
Source organism: Forpus xanthops (assembly GCA_032466535.1). Lineage (NCBI taxonomy): Eukaryota > Metazoa > Chordata > Aves > Psittaciformes > Psittacidae > Forpus > Forpus xanthops. The sequence goes on along the minus strand of JASSUY010009899.1, from coordinate 896 downwards.
AAGGCCTGTACAAAGGACAATTCCCAGTGTCTCACTTTTTTCCTGATATGTCTGGTATTAGTTGCTTGTGCTCTATGCAGTGAGTGATAGCTGATGAATAGCTCTCTAACTGCACTATGTGAAACTGCATCGTGGAAGGAACCTGTTATTGATGGCACAGTACATTATAATGGAATTTTATATAGATCTTATGGATTTTTTCCCCCTTTACCTACCAGCATTATTTCAGAGTGAGGTTTAAGCAAGAGTCAACCTGACTTTTGTTTTAATCTCTCAAATATGACAACAGAATTAAGCTGAGAATGATATATCAAAGTGCCATACACAAAGACGAATTGACACGAGTAATTTTTACTACTCAAGTGCCTACAGTTTCATATATCATGATATCCTGTAAAGCAAGCCCACTCACATCTGCTTGACTGTAAAAGCAATAGCTCAGTACAAACCACAGTTCATACTTTAAAAAGCATATGTGCTCCCTGCTTATTACTAGCACTATGTGCATTACTACCACTGAAACCAGCATCACAGAATCATAGAATAGTTAGGGTTGGAAAGGACCTTAAGATCATTTAGTTCCAAACCCTCTGCCACGGACAGGGACACCTCCCACTAAACCATGCCACCCAACGCTATCTCCAACCCTGCCTGAACACCACCAGCAATGGAGCGTTCACAACTTCCCTGGGCAACCCATTCCAGTGCCTCACCACCCTTACAGGAAAGAATTTCTTCATCAGTTCCAATCTAAACTTCCCCTGTTTTAAGTTTGAACCTGCTACCCCTTGTCCTCTCACTACAGTCCCTCATGAAAAATCCCCAGCATACCTATAGGCCCCCTTCAGATACTGGAAGGCTGCTATGAGGTCTCCACGCAGCCTTCTCTTCTCCAG